>CAUYLG010018377.1:0-28020 GCA_963573385.1 Cacajao melanocephalus
CACCTGTCGTCTTTGTAATTGCTGACTTTCAGATTGGGTCTGAGTGGACGTCTGGCTTGTTGGTGATGAAGTTTTTTCTGTTTCTTAGTTTTCCTTTGGCGGACACCCCTTCCCCACAGAGCTAGGCCTTCCCGGGTTCAGCTGTGCTTACTGTGAAACTCTCAGTCCTCAGTGCGTCCAATTGCTGTTCTCCTTGTGGGGATGGGACCAGTGGAGCCCGACTCAAAGGATACCCAGTCCCATATACTCCACACTGAGAAGCACTGCGCCGCGCCGGGGTGCTGGCAAAACAGCCGCGCCGGCCAAAAGAGTCACGCTGGTGACCCATGTGGCTCCTCCACTGCATATCTCCTAGTTTGCGGGCAACAGAAATTCGTCTGAAATTGCGGTGTCCACTCACTCTCTGTACTTTCACTGGGAGCTACAATCCTGAGCTGTTGTTAATCGGCCATCTTGGATCTCTCTGCCCAGTGATGAAGTTTTTTCTGTTTCTTAGTTTTCCTTTGGCAGACACCCCTTCCCCACAGAGCTGGACCTTCCTGGTTCAGCTGTGCTTGCTGTGAAACTCTCAGTCCTCAGCGCTTCCAATTGCTGTTCTCCTTGTGGGAATGGGACCAGCCAAGCCCGACTCTAAGGGCACCCCATCCTGTGTACTCCGCACCAAGAAGCACCACACTGGCATACTAGCAAAATAGCAGCGCCAGCCAAAAAAGTTGCGCTGGCGACCCGTGTGGCTCCTCCGCCGGGAATCTCCCAGTCTGTGGGCAAAAAATTCATCTGAAAGTGTGGCGTCCACTCGCTCTCTATGCTTTCACTGGGAGCTACAATCCTGAGCTGCTGCTAGTCGACCATCTTGGATCTCTCTCTCCCATTTTAAATTATTAATGGTGGGGCATGATTTAAAGAGGAACAAAACATACCGAGTGTCCTTTCACAAACTTCATGAAATAGGGTTATTGGATCTTCATGTGGAGCATTGCTTTTATTTTAATTCAAATGTGGTCTCTACACCATGTGCCCCATTTCTTCTCTTGGGGCAGTAATTCTCTCACAAGATATACTGCATTAGTTAGTAAGATTGCATGGTGGTAGTAGTAGTAGTAGCAGTAGTAGTAGTAACAATAGTACTCCTAATAATAGCTAACTCTTTTTGGATATCTGCCAAGCTTTCTTCTAAGTATACTACATATATTAGCTCATTTAAAACTCTTTAACCTGTAAGTCAAACTTTCTTATTATCTCCATTTTATAATCCTATTAAGGCAGACATCTTTATTATCCTCATTTTATAGGTAAAGAAACTGAGACACAGACAGGTTAAAGAAGTTACCCAGGGTCACACAGCCATTGAATAGTGCAGCTGATATGATCTGCGCAGCTTGTATGAAGAGCTGCTGCTGTAACCACTATCACAGAGCTGCCTTCTAGTCATTTTTTATTGTTAATGTTTTATAAATTTATGTCTCATTAAAGTACTGTTAAAAACTTTGATTCCCCTCCTTTTTTTTTTTACAACACATCACTGATTAATAATAACGTTCTTAAATTACAATAATGATCCTAATAATGTGTTATGAAGTTTTCGTGTATGTTCACGATGTCTCTGGTGGCTAGCATTTATGGATAGGCCATTGTTCAAAGTTCTTTATATGCTTTAAAACCTTTAATCCTACTATTATTTAGGTAATATTAGGTAACAGTATCTTCTTCATAGGTTGTTGTTAGAATTAAGTATGTTAATCTATGCAAAGTGCTCTTGAATGTGTGGCTAATAGTAAGTGCCCTGGAATGTTGATCATTATGATCCATATGTTACAGCTGGGGAGGCTGAGACTTTAGTGAGGTTGAATACTTGCTCGCAGGCCCTTACCCACTTAGAGTCAGAGCAAAGCTTTGAACTCAGACGCTTGCCTTCTAGAACCCACACTCAGCCACCACACAAACAAGAAATATCAGGACCTTGTCTTTATTTATTTTGGCAAACTAAAGGTTTTGTTTGGCTTACAAGAAGCAGCATGGTATCAAGATTAAGAGGACAAGATTAAGATTAAGGGTCTGGAGTCAGCCTGCCTAGATTGGAATAGCATCACCCTCTCTTGATAGCTATGCAAGCTTGGGGAAATTTACCTAAACTCTCTGTGGCTTGTTTTTCTCATCTGTATAATGGAAATAATTACAGCTTGTATCTCACAGGGTAGCTATGAAGCTCAACTGAGAAAAGCCTACAAAACTTAGTATAGTGTCTGGCATGTGGTAACATTCAAATAAGATTAGCTAACATAATTATTAGAATTGTATTTGCATTACTTAAATATCTTTTGAATTTCAAAGTCACCGATTGAATCTTTGGAGCCAGGCCAGGTACAGTGGCTCATGCCTATAATCCCAGCACTTTGGAAGGCTGAGGCTGGTGGATCACTTGATGTCAGGAGTTCAAGAACAGCCTAGCCAACATGATGAAACCCCATCTCTACTAAAAATACAAAAATTAGCCAGCTGTGGTGGCATGTGTCTGAAATCCCAGCTACTCTGGAGGCTGAGGCAGGAAAATCGCTTGAACCCAGGAGGCGGAGGTTGCAGTGAGCCAACATCACGCCATTGCACTCCAGCATGGGCGAGGAAGCGAGACTCTGTCTAAAAAAAAAAAAATCCTTGGAGCCAAATTCAGTGATACTCTTATAAGCTATGCCAGACTCCCCCTGAGAGTCTTTGTGTATGAAACCTTTTACTTTGAAAGACTGTGGGCTGTCCTAGCAGGGTTTTGTGGGGGCAGTTACCATGAGGCTGCTTTCACAGCTGGAGTAGCTAAAAGGGGCACTGGGTGAAGATGCCCTAATGATTCGCATGGCCACATTTATTTTGGGCACTTAGAAACTGTGTTTAGACAGCTTATTTTCTGATTGTGTGGGGGGTCAGATTTTACTTAGCTCCATCATGACTTTGTTTCCTACAACTGGTATAGATGGAAGAGAGAGAGAGAGAGAGAGAGAGAGAGAGAGAGAGATAAAGAGCATAGGCAGAGGCTTCTTGACATTATGTTTTCCTCATCAGGATTCTTCTAATCTGGAAAGATGAGCTAAATGGTGTAATCTTCTTGCAACAGCTGACACACACATTTGCTCTTCCTTCCCAGTCTTATCCTGCACCCAGTTTTTTTTTTTTAGATGGAGTTTCATTCTTGTTGCCCAGGCTGGAGTGCAATGGCCCCATCTCAGCTCACTGCAACCTCTACCTCCCTGCCTCAGCCTCCCGAGTAGGTGGGATTACAGGCTGCTGCCACCATGCCCAGCTAATTCTGTATTTTTAATAGAGATGAGGTTTCTCCCTGTTGGCCAGGCTGGTCTTGAACTCCTGACCTCAGGTGATCCACACACCTTGGCCTCCTAGGCATGAGCCACCGTGCCTGGCTTGCACCCAGTATTTCTAACTGCATAGTTAGAAAAACTACATAGTTTTTCATGCTTGCGATGAGTTTTTTTTTTTTTTTTTTTGGTTTTTATTAATTTTCAAGTTGTTTCTGTCATGTTTTGAATGTCATATCTGTGCTAATTCTTATGTCTACAGTTTTTAGTCTCCACTCTGAAAGCCTACCATTTCATTCAGGGAATTAGCCTGAGGCAGGGTAAAAGATAAGCCAAAAACCATAAACAACCCCAAGGCTGTTTTTTGTTTTTGTGTTTTTTTTTTGTTGTTGTTGTTATTTAAGAACCCACCTTATTATCCAATTGACTTTGAGGAAAGTTTCTTTATTTTTCTTGCTTTCCCTAAATTTTGTTGAGTTCTGCATTCAAAGAGGACACTTTCCCATGTGTCTGTAGCCAACTTCCCTGGTGTGTTCTGTATGAGGCAAGTCAGAGGGTGTTAATACATGCTCTGCTAAAGACATGTACTGCTTTATGTTAGTTTGGGAACCACCAGCACTTACAATGTAAGCAGGCTTCTTATCTGCTGGACTTTGAGAATCCTTTACTAACCCAGTGTAGGTGTCTGTCTCCAAGAGGAGACAATCATACACTGTGTTTATTTATCGTGGCATCTTAATTTCTTGCAGCATCTCACAAAGTCAGTGTCAGAGGACCACACTTTGGGAAAAGTTAGTTTATGCGGTAGTCATTGCTGTAGATGGAAATAGGGAAAGTTACACCAGCTTAACAGTAGTTGTGCTGTTATTTTAAAAAATGATTAAATGAGGCCATATCACAGTTTATTAAAAACAAACACAAAATTCTTGAAATCAGAATTTAGTAGGGTGTTTTTTTCCCCTATATTGAAAATAAAGAGGAAAATGATAAAGGCGGGTACAGTGGCTCACCCCTATAATCCCATTACTTTGGGAGGCCAAGGCCAAGGTGGTCAGGAGTTTGAGACTAGCCTGTCTAACACGGTAAAACCCCATCTCTACTAAAAAAAACAAAACAAAAATTAGCCAGGCGTGGTAGCAGGTGCTGTTAATCTCAGATACTCAGGAGGCTGAGGCAAAAGAATTGCATGAACCCAGGAGGCAGAGGTTACAGTGAGCCAAGATCATGCCATTGCCCTCCAGCCTGGACAATAAGAGCAAAACTCCATCTTAAAAAAAAAAATGATAAAAATTTAAAAAGAATTTATTTACAAACTGCTAATTGTATGTGGAATGTTGAATTCACCACAAATTTAATCTAATAACATACCTATTCTATCTATAGTCGGATTGATGCCCAGGGAACTACAAGCTCCTCGGTTTTCAAAGACTTTTTTTTAAAAAACAAATGTCACAGTTCAACATATATAGATTAATAAGTAAAATTTTTTTTAAACACAGATTTTAACTAAAGTGTTTTCTGGACATTCCCAGCTACCCAGAAAACCATTTTTCCAGAACCTCTCAATTCCAGTAAACAAAATTATTTATTGTGGTGATATGTTAGTTCACGCCTTTTAATTCTCAAGTGAGAAAGCATTTAGTTTTTGCTATCAAGATAGGAACCTAGAAGGATCCTGAACAGAAAGCCAGAAGGCCTTGGTGACCTTGTTAAATTCGGATCCTAGTGGGCACCGTGCCTGGTACAGAATGGGAACCCAGCACATTGCTGTGGAATGGACTTTTCTGCCTGAGCTCATCTGCTGTTCAGTGAGAAGCTGGACAGAATACATGACCGCCTAGGTTCTTTTAGTCATGGAAATGTGGGTTCCATGGTATACTGTGGTTATTTGATTGTTTAGCGAACGCATAAGGATCATTTAGGAGCAAATACAATTTAAGTATAAGCTTTAATTTTAAGAAATGGGGGTTCCTGCCTTCTTCAGCTTCATCCTCCTGGTTGTGTGTGCCATGCATTCCTATGTGCCCTCTTCACTGCATGGAAAGTAAAGCAAGTGATTAAGAAGAGTTTGCTCTCCATTTTGAAAGACACCTATACCATTTAATGTGTTTAGTAATGTTAGGGTTTAACTAATGCGATTATCTGTTGGAAACATCACCTGTTTCTTTTCCCTCAGAGGTCTCTATACTTTAAATTTCAGGATCACTACCTAATGTGAAAAACAGCATAAATATATGACTGGAGAATGTGGTTAATGAAACTTGAACGCCTATTATGTGCCAGATGCTGCACAATGTATTTACAGGTGTTTTCTTCTTTATTCTTTTAAGAAAACAGGGAACTAGGTATTTTAAAGTAGTTTTTTTTTTTCTTTTTGAGATGAAGTCTTACTCTGTGGCCCAGGGTGAAATTCAGTAATGCGATCTCGGCTCACTGAAACCTCCACCTCTTGGGCTCAAGCCATTCTCATGCCTCAGCCTCCCAAGTAGCTGGAATTACAGTTGTGTGCCACCACACCAAGCTAATTTTTGTATTTTTATTAGAGACGGGGTTTCACCATGTTGGCCATGCTGGTCTTTAACTCCTGACCCCAAGCGATCCACCTGCCTCAGCCTCCCAAAGTGCTGGGATTACAGGCATGAGCCACCGTGCCCAACATTAAATTAGTTTTATATGTGAGAAAATCAAGGCAAAATAAAATGATTTTCCCGGGATCCATATGCTAGTAAATGATGGAATAGGAATGAAAACCTAGTTATCCTCAGAGATAAAACTATTTCGGGGAGTAAGTAGTCCACTTGAAGTGTATGGTGGATTGTGTAACTGTGGAATGAGTGAAACAGGGAAAGACTCTGATGGTGGCCATAAGGGACTATTGTCCCTCACTCAGGGAGAAGTCCTGTTGGGGAACAGTCTTCAGTAGAATTAGGGTACAGTCCCCTTCCTACCTTGCCCTCTGAGGGGAATGGAGGCATCAAGTAGCATTTTGTTCTGAATAGTGGGAGCCTGGGGACAACAAATTTAATAGCATCTTTCTATCTGATTAACGTTGGTTGTCCTGGCAAAGTCTGTGTTTTTCAATTTGCATATGAAAGAACCCAGATATTCAATAAATTTTTCCATTTCAAACATGAAAAGACTATTTTTAGTGGATTAAAGGTCAGGCATAATTATGACTTTTTTCATACTATGCCCCAGGCAAATAAGTTTTGTCTTTTTTTTTTAAACCTACACTTTATTTACGTTTTCTTCTTGTTTAATATTTGAAAAAAAAATCCAAAGACACTTGCCTCTATTTCCCACTATTTTGAAGAAATCATTCCTAAAGACTGGGATTATGTCTTTGAAAGATGGATGAACACTATTTTAATGTCTAGCCAAAAACTTTTGTCATAAGGGGGCTTAATGAATACTTTTAGATGATCAAGGTTAGATGAAAGCATTGAGAGGTCATCCATTCCTAGGCTTTGAATAAGATCTCCTCCAAAGTTTCTGTCAAGCTTGAAGCTTTATACTTTTATGCTATCTGAAGTATACCCATGAAATGTCTCCTTTTGACGTATTTTTGAAGAAGAACTTTGACTCACAAGAGCTCAGATGTCCAGTAAAATTCTGATTCAACTGGTTAGATTTATATGTGTGTGTGTGTGTGTGTGTGTGTGTGTGTGTGTTTTCTTACTCGTTAACCTGCTCTTCTAGAAGAAAAGAAATCTAACTGCTTGAAAAAAGGCACTTGACTTTTATGAATGCCATTATAGAAATAACTTACTGGGATTAAAAAGTGAAATTTTAAAATATGAGAAGACTTAAAATGTCTTAGAAATTCCATAACTTTCAGATTTTGCCTATAAGTTGATTCTAAATATTGAAAACTAATTAACTACATTCTTTTATTTTCCAGTGGATAAACTGTGACTATAATTTCTTCTCAAAGCTTTCAGTGACATAACCCTTACACTACTCGTAAAAAATGCTAAAGAGATTGTTTTTTCTGACATTGTAATGATTGTTCAAACTCATGTCTTCCTTCAGTTTTTTTCATATTAATGTCATTGACTCTGAAATACCGTTTTTCTTTTTGTTTTAATTGCCTTTCTTCTACATAATTGAGAGAAAAAAATATTTTTACTTCACCATATTCCTGTTGCTTAGTCATTCTGTGTAGCCATTTCATTCTTTCTCTAGAAGACATTCTTGGAGCCTACTGATTTCCTTTTTGAATTTTGAGTGTTTTCTGGCTTATTATACAGCTAATGTTCTGAGAATTATTTTCAAAGAACTCTTAAGTTGGTTTCAACATTCTTTATTACTGCTATCTTTCTTTTATGATATTTTCAATTCTTATTTCATTAGAATACTACTTGATATCTTTACATGGATGTCTTGTAAACATCTCAAATTTTCCTGCTAGACTTGCTCTACTCACCATCTTCATCTTTATTTATGGCAACTCCATCT
Organism: Cacajao melanocephalus; assembly: GCA_963573385.1. NCBI lineage: Eukaryota > Metazoa > Chordata > Mammalia > Primates > Pitheciidae > Cacajao > Cacajao melanocephalus. The sequence continues at coordinate 7,761 of CAUYLG010018377.1, forward strand.
TTCCAGTTGTTTAGGACACAAATCTTGAAACTACAGTTGACTCTTATACTCCACATCTCACCCAACAGAAAGTGCTGTAGCTTTGCTGCCAAAATGTATTAGAACCTAACCAGACCTCTACTGTAACCATGAGCAGCATCAAAGTGGTACCCATACTACTGTCCTGGATTTGCACATGACCCAGTAACTTTGTTATCATGACCAAAATGGAACTTCAGAGGAGTCATTTAGGCTGGTAGCATGTCTTGATACATTCTGTGTTGAGTATGAACTTTTCCCTCTTCAAAGATCCTTGATGGCATTTGGTAGCTGTTTTCAAATAATTTAGGGACTGTCAGAAGTAATTTTTGGAGTTCACATGATCTGTTATTTGTTCGTATAGAAATTTAGTTCATAAACACTATACATGGTTATCTCATGTGACTTTTATAATCTTGTCTGTATGTATTTTTACCACTGTTTTGCAGGTGAAGAAACTGAGGCTCAGATACTACATTATTTGAGCTAATCTTGTTAATAGTGATGTCTTCAGAATTTAAATCTGATTTTTCTGTTTCTAAATTTTATTTTCTTTGTGTCATTTCTGTCCTCTAGGAGACATAATTAGGAAATAACTCTAAGTCTGAACTTGTAGATAGAGGATTCTGTAGAACAGAGTTGGACACTCTCCTAAGTAGAACCATCCATCCAGTGTTAAAATGTGCTGAAAACCCACCATCTCTGAGGCACATTCTAACGTTCAACACCCTCTACCTCTAACTCCTCTCCCACTCTGGCCAGGAATATTATGGGAATTCTGCTATGGCTAGGTGGTGCCTTCCATATTTTCTTTCAGAGATGAGATTCTGTTATTTACAAAGGCAGTGGGCATGTCTGCTTCTGTAAGAACCCATTACATCAGAAATATAACCAGGCCTCTTGCAATCCCATTTTAATAGAACTATTTTTAATTAAATAATTGAAACATCTACATTACTAGTCATGACTACTTCTGCCCTGCTTATTAATTCTTTAATATTTGTATTATTTTCTTCCATCCTATAGTAGGCCAGTATATTTAAAATGAAGGGTAATTTTCTGAAGAATAATTGGAAAATATGTTGTTTATTTTACATTTTCAAGTGGTATGCATCTATTAATTTTGTTTTTATCTTCATCCAGAGTACTTAAAATTTTTATATTAAAATCTAAATAAAGCAAATAATTTCTGCCAATTTTATGATTTATTGTTTTTTGTTTGACAGTTTTTATATATTAATAATGAATGGCCCTTCCATCAACTTTACAATTTTTGTTTATGATTTTTTAATATGTGGGAGAATGCATTTTCATCATATAGCTTTTAAAATCTGATATCAGAATAAAATTCACTTTAGTTTTATAATCACACATAAAGTAATTCCTATCTTTTATCTCAAAGTTTTTTCAACCCAGCAAAGCCATTTAAAGCTTTTTTCACCTCAGATTCATTTGTGATGTCATTCGTGATACAAGCCCCATGTTAAAAGAGGGTTGATATTTTCCATTAGTAGGCTTATCATACTTTATATAATGTTTCCTTGCCATATACTTTCAATTCAGCTTTCAAAGTTATATACAAAGAGTTTTCATTTTGACTCTCACTTCACATAGCAACAGGATAACTTAGTGGATTTCCTCTATATTCTACCTTTACAGTGAATGAAAATCGCTGATAGTTAGGAATTGTTTGATACTGCCAGGAAAAAAACATGTCCAATGTCCAATTTCTATACTCATGCTTCCATTCTCAAGAATTTGGCAGTGAAGGAAGATTCTGCTTTTAGAATTAAGTTGGCCTATCTTCAAGTCATGACGTGCATGATGTGAGGAATGTACCCTACCTGTCAAGTTGTGATTGTGCACATCTCTACTCCATGTTCAGTGATATCACCTTGGTATGTAGAAATACCCTCTTGTTGGGGGTATTTACACCTTGGAACCAGCAAATACTATGGACCAGGACTCTCCTATCACCCAAAAACAGCTGTCTGTTAAACATTTACCAGTACAACACTTGTTCAAGCACATTGAATTTATGTGACTTTGCTCAAGATATTTAGCCTCATTTTTTATCTCTATAAAATAGAGGGAAGGTAGTACTCTACCTATGTCACTCATTTTTCAATTTGGATAACTCTTAACCTAGTATGGTATTTAGCATTTGGTGAATGCTGTAATAATAATGAGACTGATAAAAATTATTTCAAACGCGAATAGATTGTTAGTGTTACTTTATAGGACTGCTTTATTTGCTGTTAGCTAAATAGCAAGAGGAATACATTTGCAAAACACTAGGGAAAACATCATCTATCTTTAGGTGGAAATAGCCTTGGTGAGTTTTAACTTACTTTAGTTTAATTCAGCATCTATGTTTTGTATTTGTGATAAGGCAAACCAATATGATAAACAGAGCGAGGAGTATGTTTTGCATTTTGTAGCCTGTTTCCTTTTGTTTCTTCTGAAACAGTGAGTAAAACAGTTTTACAAGTAAGCATCAATGATTTTTTTTAGCCTGTATTTTTATTCCATCATCAAAGACTTATTTACTTGTATACAGAATACAAATTTTATATATACATATATGTATTATTAGTACTGTATTTATTATTGTAGCAGGTTGAGGAATAAATGGGAAGTGAGAAACTGAAGATAGACAAGGAAGTCAGCAATTCTAGCCTAGCGAATACAGCAGCAAGAACACTGTTCCCCCAGACACTGGAGAGCTTTCTTATGTGTGTTATTTTGGTTTCTCCTGTCTTTCTCCTTGTAATGATCAGTGATGGAAATGAGCCAGTGTGGATATTCTTAGAGACGAGATGCTGAGCTGCTTTTTACTCCATGGCTTGAGGCTTAAACGCACAAAGTCTCCAGGGAAGAGTGGGTGAGAGTAGCTACCTAAGGAGAAGGAATAGGTTAAATCTTTGGGGTCTTTGCCTTAAAGCAAAGGAGAACAGAGTAGGCTGGTGTCAGCCTGCAAATAAGCCCTGAGGCTGATCAGAAGGGGCCCTGGTAAGGTTTTCTGACATATGGAACAGTTGGAGAAATCCGGTGATAAAAGGAAGAAGGTTGTTTCAATAGCTTGAGAAGAAGGTAACAGGCAAGAGAAAATCAAGGATACAGGATGTGAAATCAAATGATGGAACTTTCTGGCTTAATGTAGACCATCTGGCTATCTTATCTTTAAATGAATGATTTCTCAGACATTTTTTAACTTATATCTACAATGACCATATGTCCCTGAGTTTTTAGGATAGGCCAGACTTCAAATATTTCTGCCATTGTTAGGCTGTTGGTCCCAAATTGAGATTGGAAAATATGATCATTATTCTTACATCCCCTCCCCCAGCTTCTGTTGCCTTTATCACAGGCATTTGAGGAAAGCCTATGGAAGCCTCCAACTAGTTAACAGCATCATTAGGCAGCTGTCCACAGCAGTAGATCCCAAACTTGACTGTGTATCAGAATCATCTGGTGACATTAGTTAAAATACTGCTTTCTGTGGCACCTGCCTCATTCCTGTAGCCCTGGAAATTCGGATTCATTTGGATGTGAGAGATATTCAGATTATTTGTATTTTTAGATTTATTTGCATTTGTCTCATGTATTCTGTTCATGAGACACCCATCCTTTGGGGCAGGTTTTTGGAAATCAGTGTGCCAATCAATGCCTTTCACATCTTTACCTGAGCATTCAAAATCTCTGACAACAGGGCTTCTCATAGTTGGGCTTTTGACTTATGGTGATCTTTGAACTTCTGAAACTTGATGATAAATTTGTGAGTATGAGTTCATGAGAAGTTCCCTGGGAGAGGACCTCAGCTTTCATCAAGTTTTCACTAGTGGTAATGCCCAAAACAGTTACAAACCCAAGGCTGCATGGTCAGCAATACAAAGATCATCCAAATGTGGAAGGTACTTTTTTCATTCATCTCAGAATTAATTGCCCTCATGTTTGTTGTGACTGTTTTGATTTTTTTTTTTTTTATCTTCTGAGAACTAATTTCTGGATAAAATTCACATGCACATATGCACACTGCTATACCCACCACTGGTGACTTGTTCTTAAAATGATGACTTCTTTCAGACCAATATTTTCAATTTTGTCAACCAATAACATTTAATAGGATGTGTGTGTGTGTGTGTGTGTGTGTGTGTGTGTGTGTGTGTGTGTGTTGTGTCTTTGAAGGGTGGCTGGCTGTTGGGGTGGAAGATCTAATTAGGCCTCCCTATTTTCTCAACCATCCTTTCTTCCCTCTCTCCCTGGCTTTCCACATGCATCCCCCCAAACAGGTTCTGGGTCCGTGATCCCATGAAATCCCGTCTGGTTTAAACCTTGGGCTAATATTCTGCAGCTGTGTTGCCTCAGCTGTAGGGAGACTTTTTCCTTGACAAGCGTTTGTGGTTTAGGGAGCCAAACAATTGATTGGAAACTTCAGGGCTATGAGTTCTAACTCTTGGTCTGCTCTGACACAGTGTGTGACCTTGGGCGATTCATTTGATCTCTGTCCAAACTCTCTGATGCTTGATAACAGGATTTTCTAAAAATCTCCCTGCCAATAACGACATATGGAACCACTCCTTGGTTCCACAAGGGAAGGCTACACTTCATTATCTTTCAGGCTTTTAACCCTCTTTCTCCATTTGCCCATCTCTCCATGCCAGGGACCCTATAGTTTTATTGTGGCTGTTTTCCTAAGTCTTAGAAACACATTCCTACTTTTCTTCCCCAAAATACATCAGCAATGCTACTCTATTTCAGCAGTCTCTAGAATTTTAAACTTTGTCCGTAAATATTTATCCGACAATAGTAAATTACCCAGACTGCTTTGGAACAGGGAGTTGTGCAGTGCTGGACTCTGCCCTGAATTTCACATGGCTACTGTAAATAGGAGAGCTAAATTTCTCATTTTTCTGCATTCTACAAGTACAATTTATTGTTTTATGAGCCTCCACAAATCATTTTAGACTCCCTCTTCTTTTTAACATCTCCTTTTATAGAAAATGATTAAGTTAATACATTTTATTAAAAGCAATACAATTCCAAGAATTTTTTTGTAGAAAATGTGTACTATTTTAGCTTTTGGACTTTGTTAGAAGATTATTTACTCAGATAATAACCTTAAACTTGCCTTTTAAGTTTTAGGAATGATCACACACATGTGCATGTGCGTGTGTGTGTGCACGTGCACAGACACACACTTCCCAGTGTGTAATCAAGAGTTTTTTGGGATGGCATAGGAGAAAATTATGTTTTGTAAGGAGCTTTTATAATGGCTGGTTCCTTGTTTTAGAACAAGGCTGAAAAAATAGAGTCGTAAATATTTCTTTCTTACTAATATTTTCCTCTGCTTTCTGCCTCAAGATTCCTTGTCTCTCTGGGGCACTGGGTTTTGATATTTTCATCACTTTATTTCTGTTAATATTAATTAGGGTTCTTGGGCCAAAATACTAAGAAGGGTCAGTATGTGGTTCATAGTAAATCAATCAAGTGGACATGTGTTAAACAGGTCATGGACTAATTTCTGTTGTGTGTCATATGTCAGATACTCTTTGGCTTGGAGTGATGTTACTGGTTACTCTTCCTGGATGGAGAATGTTCCTTCCCTGGCACTTCCCTCCGTCTCCTCCCAGTCCACATGGGGCTGGCATATTCCTCAGGCCTCCTCAGGCCTCCTCCCCCAGTATATTCCTCTTGCTCTAGACGATCCTCTCCTCTATCTCCACCAAGACCTTTTTTAGGCAATTGCTAAACTGAAAATGGTTTGATAACCTCATATCTATAGGTTATTGTTTCTGTGCAAAGGAAGAGGTATATTAAAGTAACAGTAATAGTTAACACTTATTTTTAACTGTGCTAGTCCTTTCTATGGTACTTAACATGTAATTTTACAATTAATCATCCCAATAACCATATGAAGATGTATATGCCTGTATACCTACTGCATATTAATAGATGAAGAATGAAAAAGCATTGAGATAATTTTCCTAGAATCACAGGATGAGTGAAGGCAATCTGATTTGAGACCTTGTGTCTTTAATTAATATGTGCTGATAAGCTGCCTTTTTGAAAAATAGCCAAATGCACCTCTGTATGTGGTTTTAAACTGCCATGGTTAGAATCCTTTCACAAGTAGAACTGCTCTTTGATTAAGAGAAAAGTTGGGAGTGAGGAAATCGAGTAGGTAGGGGCTCTGCCTTCCCTCCTCCATTTCTCTAAAATGTTCCTGTGCAAACACACACACACGAACACACACACACCCAAAAATGCCAAGCTGAGCAGACCTTCTTTTATGTTTTCACACTGGACTTCCAAGTAATGTTTCATCTGAAGAAAGAGTTTCTCTGTAAAAAACAAACACACTTTGAAAATGACTGCCTTCTACAACCCCGCTTATCATGGTGCATTCTTATCATCACCCCCCCCCACTGGACATGCTAATATAACTCAGATGTTAGCTGAAGTCATCCTTGTCTCTGAGGTCACCCTGTCCTTTGAGATTGACATAAAATTGCCTCAATCCCCCATTTCATATCTCCTAAAAGGTTCCAATGCCATCCCCCAGATTTCTGCACATTCTCGGACCTATTCTCATGGGTAGTTCTTCCTGGCGAACTCTTGACCTGACTGCATCTTACCTCCTCCGGCTGCATTTTTCTCTGTGCTCCATGCTGACCTAGATGTGGAACTCAATTCTTTTTCCTTAACATGCAACCCCCTTCGTCCCCACTTCACTCCCACAGAGAAATGTTCATGAAGATTTGCAGGGCCATCGGTGAGGGTTTATATCGCAGCAAAACATTTAAATTGGATATCAGGATCCATGTTCTTAAGAAATCTGAAGCCATTCTGCCACTGGAAGGTTCTTATTGACTGCATTCTTGTGCATCACCAGGTTGGGCCCCCCTCAGTTTCTCAGCTCCTCTTCCTCATCTTCCTTCTCTTCCCCTTTCTCTTTCTTTTTGCCACCCATCAATTCAAAATTCCTCTTCATTTCTTCAGTAAGGTTTTGATTGCTGCTTCCTTCTTATCCATGTCTCTCTGAGCCTCACCTCTTTTACTCCAGGCAACTCATTAGTATATTTTTCAAAACAAAGACTGTTTTCTATCCAGGAGAAACTATGGTGCAAACTATTAAAACAAATTTATTAAGATGAATTCCCCCCAGCCCCTGCAACATTAATACAATATAGCGGATTGGAGGGGTTTAAGCAGGGCAATTAACAAGCCCCACCAGGAGTTAACTTAAACCCTCACTGTGGATGTCAGGGCCTACGTGCAGGGCAGATGAATGCTTTCTTTTTCCACCAACGATTTATTAAGAATGGTTTAACAAAATTATTAAGCAGTTGGTCAGCATCAAGCATGGTGCTAAACACTTCCCATTCTTTATTTAATTGAAATTCACGTCCTGTGAAGTACATATTTGTATTTTCTTTTAGCTAATGAGAAAAGTTAAGCAATTTGCCCAAAAGTCACAGTTTTAGAAAGCAGTACAGCCTTTGATGGGCCCTGCACTGACCCTCCTTGTTCTTAACTACTATACCAGTTATTCAACCACCTTGTGGCCAAAAGGACGTTCCTTTTTCTAAATGTTCCATTCGACCTTCCAGCACTCCTTGCTCTCTTCAGGAAGTTTCCCCCAGACCCTGTGTTATTCTCCTGCCTTTAGAGAGACTTTCATAGAATTTTAGGAGTACAACTACTTTCAACTCTCTTCTGGGAATGTGTGCTTTCCACAGAATTCAGGAAAGAATGAAATGTGCTAAGCAAACATTTTTATAAATAATGAGAAAACTTATAGGGAGTGTGTTCTTGGGGTCAGACAAACATGGTTCCAAATCCTAGTTCTGTGTCTTATTTGTGTCCTATGCCAAGTTTGTTATCTTTCCTGATCTTCCATTTCTGTATAACATGCACAATCATACCTGCTTCTCTAGCTCAGTGCTTGGCACATGGAAAATGCTCAATAAATACTAGTTTCTTTCCCCATGCATGTCTAGTTAAAGTTCTCATATCAACACATTTACTATTTGTTTAAAACATCAAATGGTTTCAACACTGGCAGTTGAAGGAAAGCAATGTGATGAAAATGTTCTATTTTTCCAGTTTTCCTTATATTTTTATGTGGTATTGTAAAGTGCCAGCAAGGGGAGGCCTGTTATCTCACTCCTACCTTTGGTGCAGATTGAAAGGCTTTTAGACAGAGGATGTGGATTCAAGACCCATTGTTACTGGTGGAAGATGTCCATGTTCTTGGCATTTTGGACAAAGAATTGGACAAAATGCACAAACAAAGCAAGGAAGGAATGAAGCAACAAAACTAGAGATGTATTGAAAATGAAAGTACACTCCACAGCGTGAAAGTGGGCCTGAGCAGCCTTCAAGTGCCCCAGTTACAGAAACTTCTTGGGTTCAAATACCTGCTAGAGATTTCCCATTGGCCACTTGGTGTTCATCCCATGTAAATGAAGTGGTGGCCCACAACCAGTCTGATTGGTTGTGGGAAGCAACCAATCAGAGGCTGAAGTGAAGTTGCAAAGGTCACACTCTAATGCAAACATCTGATTGGTTGTGGAAAGCAACCAATCAGAGACTAAAGTGAAGTTACGAAGTGGAACTTCTATGCAAACAAAGACTTGGCCCACTGATTGGTTGCAAAAAGCAACAAGGGGTACTTTAATTTCCTATCTGCCTTGCAGAAAATGTGGGGGTTTGCAAAGGGAGTAGCCTCTGGTCCTTTTGTTAAGTTGGTGTGGAACTTTAGGGTTTTCCTTTCAATTTAGTTCTAGGAAGTCAGTGTGAAAGGGCCTTAGATTCCTTGCCTCCAGACACTATTCTCCTGCCTCACCATGACATGAAACTTCTCTGCCAGGGCTAGATGGCAGGAGGGCTCTCTAATGTGTCTGGTAAGAATTGAGTATGGCATTGACATCCTCAAATTGAAACATGTGGCCTGTATTCATTTGAATATAACAGTTTATTGCCTTTTTGACTTTGGGTTTTAGGTTATCAATACTTAATATATCGAGTGATTTTATATCCAGATTTGCTGTGCATTAGGGTCCTGCCTTATCTGTGGTTTTGCTTTCTATAATTTTTGTTACTGAAGTCAACTCTAATTGGAAAATATTATATACAATAAGATATTTTGAGAGAGAGAGACTATATCCACATAACATTTATTAAAGTATATTGTTGTAATTGTTCTATTTTTATAAATTAAATTTTCCACTGGGGGTTTTGGGACATATCCCCTTTGGATAAATGGGACTACTGTGAATGTCTTGTTGTTTAAATAGGCTTATTCAGATGCAAGCTGCTTACCACAGGTATGCTAGGTGGTTAGATCATTTAGCTCCAATCCAATTATTTGTCAGATGTCTCCCTCAATAACCACACTCACAAAACATCTGCAGTGTTCTTGTTTAGAACCAGTGGTTTCGTAGCTGTGATTCAGTAATCAGAGTATGCCATTTATTTTTATTTTTATTTTTAAATTTATTTAACTTTAGGTGCATACTATATCTGGCATTTCTCCCCATGTTGTCCCTCCCCACCCTCCCCTCCCTTCCCACCACCCCACTGTCTCTCCCCTACCCCCTCAACTGCCCCCAGTGTGTGTTGCTCCTTTCCCTGAGTCCACATGTTCTCATTGTTCAACACCCGCCTATGAGTGAGAACATGCAGTGTTTGGCTTTCTGTTCTTGTGTCAGTTTGCTGAGAATGATGGTTTCCAGATTCATCCAAGTCCCTACAAAGGACACGAACTCATTGTTTTTTTATGGCTGCATAGTATTCCATGGTGTATATGTAGCACATTTTCTTTGTCCAGTCTATCACTGATGGGCATTTGGGTTGGTTCCAGGTCTTTGCTATTGTACACAGGGCTGCAATGAACATATGTGTGCATGTGTCTTTATAGTAGAATGATTTATAGTTCTTTGGTTATATGCCCAGTAATGGGATTCCTGGGTCAAATGGAATTTCTATTTCTAGATCCTTGAGAAATTGCCACACTGTCTTCCACAGTGGTTTAAATTGGGGGTTACTGTCAGGTGGGACATCTAGATCAGGCCCTCCAGCCAGGTGAGAGCACGTTCAGGGATGCCTGCCATCTTGAATGGAAAGATCTCACCTAACACCAAATCCTGCTCCTTTCTTCTTAACACCAACAACTGCAAGTTTAAAGGAGGTGTGTGTACAAGATAAAATAATCTTCTTTCAGGTTTTTAATTATCTCTGAAACTGGATCATATTCAAAGCTTTAGAATTTACTCAGTTTGTATGTGTGTGTTTTGGGGTGTGTGTGTGTGTGTGTGTGTGTTTTGAGATGGAGTCTCATTCTGTCACCCAGGCTGGAGTGCAGTGGCACGATCTTGGCTCACTGCAACCTCTGCCTCCCAGGTTCAAGCAATTCTCCTGCCTCAGCTTCTCTAGTAGCTAGGATTACAGGCGTGCACCACCACACCTGGCTAATTTTTTGTATTTTTAGTAGAGACAGGGTTTCACCATGTTGGCCAGGCTGGTCTCAAACTCCTGACCTCAGGTGATAGAATTTACTGTTTCAGCATCCTTGTTGTACAGCATTGGTTCCCAAATCTCGCTATCCATAATGCCTGCCAGATTCTTAGGTCCCACCTCACAGGTTATGATTGAGTCAACTTAGGATGGAATCCAGGAATCCTGGGCTTTCCAAATTCCTTCTTGAATATTTCAGTGCAGTTCATGCCTGTCTTTTAGCCACATATAGCCTGTCACTTACTAAGCATAATTTATGTGGTTTGAAACAATGAATGATATATTTATCCAGAAAGAGAAAAACGTGTGTGCCACTCTTCAGGACATGTCAGATCTAAATAATTTAGCCAGTCATTTGAAATAAAAGAATGTGTCACACAGAGTAAGTAATAAACCAAGAGTGAGGGTAGACACTCTACCTGAGGGTTGTCAGAAGGTCAGGGAGAGCCTCTCAGATGAAGAGCTTTGAGGAAAGCCTTGAAAGTAGATTCTGAGTTTGCCACACAGACAAGAGAAAGAGGGCTTTCAGGATATAGCAGTGAAAATAATGTGTGTGGATCTCAAATAATCCTGTGTGGCAGGAATAGGGTGTTGGATAACGGCAGAAGGAGGTGGTCGATTTCGAAGACCATTTTAGAGAGAGAATATGTTACTCAAAATTGTATCATCTGTGAGTAAATGAATTGGGAATAAAGTTAATTTATTTGAGAAGGGGCCAGGGAAGTTATTGTTCAGAATTAGTGATGAGAGTTAAAGATTGCCTCCTCTGTCATATTTATGTATTAAGAAATACTAGTTTTAAAATTTATATGTTTTATCCATATGTCAATTACATGTAAATTTTTGCATATGGATAAATTTTATATTACATGTAAAATTACCCTGGAAGAATAATGTTCATAACCCTCGAAAAGATCCATTGATCCACAAGAGGAGCTCATTTTGTGACCTGCAGAGCTGGAGTGAGAAGCTACAGGGTTTGAGAGGAGACATTCTAAATTTTTGAGACCAATTTCCTGGGAGAAATAAAAGCCCAGCACTTCAGGAGAGAATGGTTTTGGGTATTACCTGCCTGTATTGCCTGTGACTTCTGACTTCTGGCTTCATGATTTTAAACCTATACTAAGGCATGGAACACTCCTCACCCTCCTCCTCAACCAGCCAGAGCAGTCCCACGCTTTGCTCCTGCCATCACTTCCCCCAACCTGTTCCTTTATGTTACAGGGAAACCTGTCTCCTGTGAGCTGCTTTCTCATTTCATCTACTGTTTCTCCTTCAGTGGCTGTTCCTTAGCCGAAACCCAAAGTCCTCTGATACCAGCTACATATGAAGTCACACCACAGAGGGAAGCCCCTGCCCTACTCCCCGTTGGCCTTCTGGAAGTGAGGAACTGGGTCCTTTTCTTCTTCATCCATGGGTTGTTTTCGTTGTCATTATAAAGTACTTGCTCTCTGCTTACAGCCACCTGATCCAGTATCTGAGAACTGAGATGCTCTTTCAGAAGAAAGAGTGACCAACAAAAAGGATACATGGAAATTGGAAAATAGCAAAACCTCTTTTTGTAGCGGCCTCATGGGACTTGAGCATAGTAAATGCTAGAAAAACAAAAACACAAAGTAACTTTTTCTAACTGTATGCCAATAGCTTTCCAAATCCTCATGTCAGAAAGACGACATGATATATCATCTGTCCCCCAAAGGGATCTCAGTCTAATAGAGAAGGTAAATTTATAACAAATATTTTAAAGTTGTATAATAAAGTATACACAAGATTCTGAGCTAACAGAGTGGGGATTTATAAACTCGTCTTTGCGTATGTCTGTATGTCTTTGTGTTTGTGTGTGTAAATGTGTATGAGACCCACATATGGGGTCGGGGATTGGAGAGTCATTAATTTCATACAAAAATCTTATGATATGGGTATCAGTATCTCTGTTTATAGATTAGAAAATTGAGGCTTAGAGAAGCTGTGTGATTTGACCACATCATCTAATACATGGTTACTTGACATTCTTACCCAAATCTTTCTGACTGTAAAGTCCAAAGTTCTTTTATTTCACCCTACTGTTTCCTGTCTCCCTAACCTTGTGTTCTAGAATGATTGGAAAGAACAAATATATGAAAACAGGAGAGGGTATTTGTTTTCATGAGCACTCTATTGTGGCATAAATGTATTGCACAGCTTTACTTTTAATGATTCTGGGTTTCTTTCAGCATTATTTCCATGTAACAAGAAACCATTTAGTTTTCAACATAGACTTCTGATTTGATTTATGCTTAATAACACCCTTTCTTCCTAAGCTTGGCTGTTTATGGATGGTTATGTGTTTGGGATATAAAATGTATCCTGAACAGGAGTAAAGATTACCACGTGACATTTGTTTTTCCTGCCACCAGCTGTTTAGATTTAGCTTTACAATTCAACAAATTCAACATTTCATGGTTTTTACTCATCAAGGAACTAAATCAGCAGTTTCCCAACAAACTGGCAAAAGATAGTCCTTTTATGATCTGAAATCCTGTGCCTGGATTGGCTCTGGATAACCATAGAGGGGATGAAGTGATCCATGTTTAGACCTTGCTTTATGAACTCAAGAAAGTAATGCTACAGACTTCTTAGATCAGATTCTGCCTGCAGATATCCATCTTTCCTGAGACATAAAAGCGGTTCCATCTCAAAAGCCTGGGTAGGGTTTGACAGATGTAGCTAGAAGAACACTGAGTTAAGATTCCCTTGACCATGGACAGGCTCCTGTTTTTTCTCCTAAGACATAGCTAGAAAACTAGAAGACCACTGAGTTGATATTCCCCTGATCATGGACAGGCTCCTATCGTTTATTCTAGGAAAACAGAGATTTACCTCGTTGCTACATGAATTTGAACTTTTTCTTTTGAGAATCTAGGGTCATGCCCAACTTGCTTTTTGAAGTTACTGGGTTCTTTCTTTGGACTCTGATGTTAATCCCTGCAGATGCTCCCATGCGAGAGCCCTCTTTAACTCTTCTCCTGGAATGCTAGCTCCCCAGGAGCAGATCTCATTTTTCATAGCATCTCCAGGGCCTGGAAATCCAAGTGCTTTGTACATACTTTGTCCACCATAAATATGTGTGGGATGAATTTAGCATAGTTGGACACTCAGGATGACTCACTCTGGTTTGACGTTGTGTCCCTCATGGGATGCTAGTCCTGATTCATTCCTGCCCTGTGTTAGCATCATTCTGAAGCCTTGATAAGCTCCTGTGCTGGCCTTTTGCTGGAAAATAACAATTATGGCCTTAGACAGTGGGCCTTGCATGTAGTGTATAACTAGTAAATGCCAAACCTGCTTATCTGAATCTTTTGCCTCTGAATATTCTTAGGTGGTCTGTGATTGCCATGGGTAGTGGTGTTCAGGCATCTGTTTCTCTGTACTTTGTTTTTATTTTTATTTTTTAGTCCTTTTTCATCATCTGTACTTTATTTTCCATTTGCTAGGCACTCAATATGAAGATATACTAGATAGACATGAAAAAGGAATATGGAGTTACCCTACCAGTTTCTTTCTTCTGACTTTCTTGCCATTCTATGCCTGAGCAAGAAGAAAAATTAATGTTATGTATCTGTTTCTATACAGATAGTATAAAACCATATTCATTTATTCATTCAAAAAAGATTTGAATGTGAAGTATATGTCTGTCACACAAGAGTTGAAAATATGATTTATTTTTCACTGCATCTTCAAAATAGAGATTTAAAGTCTTCCATTTAGAAATTTTAAGCAAAAGAAACTAGTATACAAGTTCACTTGAAATTTAAGTGCATGAATATTCCTAAATGCCATTAAGGTTACCTAAATTTAATGACCCATACATTTCATGAGTCTGGTTACAGACTATTTTAAAGAGGTTTTTCTTTAGCTAATTAAAAAAAAGTCAAGCCAAGTCCTGAGTTTCCAATGGTGCCACATTCATTATATACATATTTATGAGAACACAGTATCTACAAGGCACTATCCCTAGGAGTATAGCTTCAAAAACTATGACAGAGAGAGAGAGAAGAGAACTGACTGATTTATAAGAGATTCATCACATAGCATAAGATAACTATATTATAAAATTGGCTAGAGGAGGAATTGTGTGTATCTTACTCATTCTTTTTATCACCTGTTGAAGATGTTCAGTAACTTTGCCTCTGAGTTTCTGTACAGACACTTTTAAGTAATATCAGAAACCGAAAGTGTCTATATGGTTTTCTCTTTTAAATCTATTGAATACTTATTATTGAAGATTGAAATAACATTTATTCTTTTTTTTAAAAAGTAAAATAAACATTCAATGATATATCCCATATGCAAAAACCAATTTCTTTGCAGGAAGATAGGCCAACACTGAAATGGGCTGACTTGACTCAGGTTTTTGAAAATATTAAAGTTTGTTCACAATGAACTGACATGTAGACAAGTATTTATATGAAGTCTTTTGTCATTCAGTGCATATGTCAAATCACCTGCACTTTTAGCCAGGAAAATGATACCTTTTAACAGGTGCTTGGTACAAAATCAAGCAATCACGACTTGTCTTTGAAAGTTATAACCAAAGAACCAATCCTCACCTGGCCAAACTTGTTTGTGCTATGAAGCTTAAGCAAAACCCACCAATTCCAAAGATTTAAAGGCTCCTAAATGTACAGTTTAGGAGATCTGTGAAAGGTTCATGTTCTATGTGAGGAATACGTGTGTGATTTTCTACATATCTTCTGTTTTGCATAAATATGCATGAGTATATATTTAAAAGTTAGCACTGAATCAAATATTTATCAGACATTTGCATTACCTATAATACTTGCATCATATTATTTTTAGTTCTTTATTAGAGCAAATATATCATTTTATGTAATGATAGACTTACCGTCTTCTGTCCATCATGATAAATATGAAATTTTATCTATGAAAATATAGGGATCTTCACACTAACTCGAGGAAATGAAAAGAATTGCTTTTATTCTGTTTTTCTCTATGAACAAAATGGCAGAATGAGTACATATGGGGTACAAGGCAGGGAGTGCCTCTCCATCTACTAGGAACACAGAGGGTTGGGGGAAAAATAGAGTTTCACTTATAAAGCAGAACTTAAAATAAAAATTTCTGCTGAAGAAAAACACAGTGAAAAAACGTATGACGAGCTGGCGCTGAAGTGCCTGGGGCACTGAGACTGGAAAGTGGGAGCTAATCTAATCCCTGTTGTCCAAACCCCATGAGGCACTAAATGCAACCCACCGCAGTGTGTTTCAAGGGCTACTGCTCTGTATGATGCCAAGGGCTGTGGTAGAAATGATGTGGCGCAGAGAAGAATCGGCTACTTGCTCATTCCAGTGGACTTTCCAGTGGTGCCTCCATGTGCTCCCACAGAGACTAGGTCTGTGATTTCCTCCTGGCAAGACCCTCAAACTTCTAGTATAAGACTTGGTTTTGCACTGTAGACTGTGGGGTCACGGCTGAGTCAATTGTGAAACTACCCAGTACAGGTAGGCAAGTTTAGGAAAAGATAAAAACAATGAAACAAAATAAAATTTATTAGGCAAGAAGAACTTACAAGACCGAATCTTAAAACACAAGGGAGTTTAAGGCTATGATAGATAGCCAGTGTACCCAACAAATGGGAGGAGTTAACACCTAAGGAACTAGACGTTATTATGCATTGCTCAAATTACTGAATAAAATTATTTTATAAATCTTTGAAAAGATAAAAAAAGAAATGAGTATTCAAATTAAATAGTAATAAGAGATTGTCAAGAAAAATAAAATGTTTTAAAACTAATATGAATGAAGCCAATAACTCATTACTAATCTTGTAAATAAAATTTTCATACAGTTTACATGTTCAAAAAAGACTCTAGGAGAACAAATAATAGATCGGACACAGTTGAAGTGACAGTTAATGAAAATGGGACTGAGGCTGGGTGTAGTGGCTCACGCTTGCAATCTCAGCACTTTAGGAAGCCAAGGGGACACAGATCACTTGAGGCCAGGAGTTCAATACCAGCCTGGCTAACATAGTAAACCTTGTCTCTACTGAAAGTACAAAAATTAGCTAGGCGGGGTGGCCAGTCTCCCAGTCCCAGCTACTTGAGAGGCTAAGGCATAAGACTCACTTGAACCCAGGAGGCAGAGATTGCAGTGAGCCAAGATCGCACCACTGCACTCCAGCCTGGGTGACAGAACAAGACTCTGTCTCAAAAAACAAAACAAAACAAAACACAAATAAGGATTGAGTCAATTACATAAAATATTGAAGAAAGAAACAGATGTGTATAATATGGAAGAGTAGAGCATCAGGGGGATGGACTGAGACACAAAATACAGGAATTTCAGAAGAGTTAAGAAAAGACAATATACAACAGATGACAACAGCTAAGAATTTTCTGGAACTAAAAAAAGTCATGAGTTATCAGCCAGAAAAAATATTGAGTGCTAATCAAATTAAATTAACACAAAATAGCAATAAGAATCTCTATATAAACACATTGTATTGAAGCTCCAAATAAGGTAATATTTTGAAACATTTATTTCTTTCAGTCCTGTTGTTGCCAGAACAGAGTCTGTCTGCATTATTGTTTCTCCTTCTGCCACCAAGATCTCCTGTTAATCTGTTTTTATTGCCGTTATTTATTAAATGAAGGGGCAAGTTATCAAAATTGCCAAAAGCTGAGTTTTTTTCTCCCGATGTATGAATATGAGTCATTATTGTACAGATACTCAGGTATCGCTAGATGATTAAAGACTGTTGATTCCTTCCTCCCTTAACTTTGGATTTAAGTTACTGTGGACTTACTGACTTAAATATTCCACAGCCATGTTGTCTCCAGGATTCCCTGGAGTTGGCTTGTGAATTTTTTGCTTGATCTATTCTATGGGATACATAGAGCACAGATGTACTGGCCAGCATTTATCATGATTGGTTGGTATTCCAAATCTCCGTTGCTGCATAACAAACTACCCCCTAATTTTGTGACACAAAATGATAACATTTATCTTGCTTATGAATCTGACATTTGGGGAGGGCTGGATGAGGCCAGCTTGTCTGTTTCACATGGCATCAGCTGGGGTGGCTCTAAAGCTGGGGGCTGGAATTAGCTAAAGGCTCTCTTACATGACTAATGGTTGATGCTGGCTGTTGACTGGGTCTTCAGCTGAGGCTGTGGCCAGAACCCCCTTGACCTCTACATGTGGCTTCTTGGATTTCTCAGAGTATGGAGGCTGGTTTCCAGGGAGAGGGGGAAGGAAGTCAGGTGGAAGCTGTATTGCCTCTGTCTGAGCCTCCAATTTACCTAGTGCCACTTCTACCTCATTCTATTCATTAGGAGTGTGTCACTAAGGTAGGTCAAGGGAAGGGAAACCTTTTGATGTACAGGAATGAAAGAATTTACAGACATTAAAACCACTATAGTCCTTATACAGGGTGCCTAGAATGGCAAATTCTTAAAGACACAGTAAACGAGAGGCTGCCAGGGACTAGGGCAGCGTGCACAGGGAGCTTGTGTTTAATGGGCACAGAGTTTTTGTTTGGGATGATGAAAGTTCTGGCACTGGAGAGCACTGTTGGTTATATGACATTGTGAATATATTTTGTACACTTAAAATGCTTAAAAGGATACATTTTATGCTGTATATAGTTTACCACAATTTAAAAAGCCACATTATCTGCATCCATTCTAATTAATCATGCCTATTTTGCTCTTAAAATTTTAAAAATATTCCTTTTGCATACATGTATGTCCCAAAAATATTCAGAAAGGTATCCCTAACCCGTCCTTTCCTGGCAAGGATTTCACAAAGAGAGAAGGAGATTTTATTAGTGAAAGGAGTGATGACTTTTGCTGTGTACTCCTGGGGCTGAAAGATCTAGAAAAGTTTGGGAATACGCTAGTTCCAATTTTATTTCATGAGCAACCCAATAGGGGAGCTACTTTTAATATACAGGGATGACTGATGAAGCTCATGTTTCCCATTTATGTTTGATGAACTCATAATTTTGTTTCCCTCCAGGGAAAATTCACTAAAATATCTAAAAAGGAAATCATAATGGAGATTTTCAACTTCTCAATCGAGCTTCATCTTTCTGTTTGCTGGGAATGGGAAAAGCCAGATATCTTCATGGCTCACAGAGTTACACTGGGTCTTGGTGAGAATGTGCTAAGACTGACCACCTAGTGAACAGAAGGTACTTTGGTGTCTAGCCACACATGGCAATCTCCCCTGAAACATTTAAATCTAATAACTTGCATCAAAGAGAGGTGTGGCTGAGGCATAGGAACCAGGATCTCTGAAGGAAGAAAGAAGTGTTTGATAGGAAACAGGGAGTATCTCCCAACCCCAGGATCAATTTTTTTTTTTTTTTGAGATGGAGTTTCTTGTTGCCCAGGCTGAAGTGCAATGGCGTGATCTTAGCTCATTGCAACTTCTGCCTCTTGGGTTCAAGTGATTCTCCTGCCTCAGCCTCCCAAATAGCTGGGATTACAGGCAAGCGTCACCACGCCAGGCTAATTTTTCTATTTTTAGTAGAGACAGGGTTTCTCCATGTTGCCCAGGCTGGTCTCGAACTCCTGACCTCAGGTGATCCACCCATCTTGGTCTTCCACAGTGTTGAGATCACAGGTGTGAGCCACCATGCCTGGCCAGCCCAGGGTCATTTTGTATAGCGCCAGACACCAAGGTAGTTCCTTGAGTAAAAACATCTTTTTTGGTATTTTTTGTTAATTCTCTAACATCAGACCCTAGTGAGAAAACTGCCAGAACACGTGGCTCCCTAGACTGAGAAAATTGGCTATTCCCACTTCAGTGTAATGGTCCTCCAGTAGGAAAACCTGAGCTTAGTCTTACCATGTTTTGCTTCTGAGAACCTGGACAAATGCTTTCATGTATTTACCTCTCTTGTTTCTTAGTTTTATAAAAGTGATCATACTCACACATTAACTGTAATTGGTTATTATGCTAATGGAATGAAATGTTCTTCTTTGAGATTGTAATACGGTGGTTGGAAGATTTTTTAAAACGAAACGTTTAGAAGGCATAACGTTTCTATACAATCAGCCAATGTGGAAGGAGAGCTTTGGGCTCAGTAACACAGTGTTGTTTCTTCTTCTTCTTCCTCCTCCTCCTCCTCCTCCTCTTTCTTTCTTTCCTTTTTCCTCTTCTTCCTCTTCTTTCTTCTTCTTCCTCCTCTTCTTCCTCTTTTCTTCCTTCTTCTTCTTCCTTTTCTTCCTTCTTTTTCTTTCTCTCTCTTTCTTTCTTTCTTTCTTTCTTTTTCTTCTTCTTCTTTCTTCTTCCTCTTCCTCCTCCTCCTCCTCCTCCTCCTCCTCTTCTTCTTCTTCTTCTTCTTCTTCTTCTTCTTCTTCTTCTTTCTTCTTTCTTCTTTCTTCTTTCTTCTTCTTCTTTCTTCTTCTTTCTTCTTTCTTCTTCTTCTTTCTTCAGTTCTGGGGTACATGTGCAGATCTTGCAGTATTGTTAAATAGGTATACACATGTTGTGGTAGTTTGTTGCCTCCATCCCCCTGTCACCTACATTAGGTATTTCTCCTAGTGTTATCCCTAACCCACCCGACCGCAGCGCCTGCGATTGCGCCCTTATCCCCCCACCCCCCAACAGACCCCAGTGTGTGATGTTGCCCTCCCGGTGTCAATGTGTTCTCATTGTTCAACACCCACTTATGAGTGAGTACATTCGGGGTTTGGCTTTCTGTTTTGTG
>CAUYLG010018378.1:0-33447 GCA_963573385.1 Cacajao melanocephalus
GAGATGTTAACATCACTGGCAAGATACACATTCAGTGTAAAACAGGTTTACCACATTAAAACAATTTTTATTAAAACAAATTCAGTTCACATACTGTCATTTAAAAGCATTTTTAAATCCACTGTATTTTAATTCCCTTAACATGCAAACGGTAAAACAATTTACTTCTAAAATTCAAAATGTTTCTCTTATTATAATGCAGAAGTATATTATTCTGAACACTTACCACACTGCTATTCTTTCACTTATGACACTGTTGTAAACCATCCACTAAGGGCCTTCCCATTTAGAATTTTGTCATGCATCTTATATTGCAGTTTTCTTAATCTTCCATGGAAAAGTATGTAAATGTGTCCATCTAATAAAGAAAAACTTCTCATAACACTGATGTAGCAACCAATGACCATGAAATTTTGTATAAATACTAAGAAATGAAGACACAGCACCTCCCCACCCAATAAAGCAGCAAGTGAATGAGTGACTGTGGAAACCCAAACTTCTCCTACAGATCTCTGCAACCCTTGGGTCAGGAGATACTGCATGAATCAACTCTACCAAGGCCTTCAGTTTGAAACACAGAGCTATGTGGAGTCTCAGCAGAGCAGAGGCCTAGGCCTGTGCAGAGACCTGAGGGCCTTAGATACTCTGGCTTTCTGGGTTTCCCAGAAAACATGGCTGCAACTCCAGCAAAACGAAAGCTTACACCTCCATGCATACCCACAGGAAAGAGGTGGAATCTAGACGGGTGAGCCCCACTTTCACAGCTCACAGGATAAGACCCACTGGCTTAAAATTCCAGGCAGTCACTGGTAGCGGCATTGCACTTCCCAGAGATGCAGCTTCAAGACAGAGGAGTGGGCTGCCACCTTTCCTGCTTTGACAACTTAGCCATTCCAGCTTTTAGGCTTTGATGAGCTGAGTGGGGGTGGAAAGCATCCCTCATGACAGCACAGCTGCTGTACAAAAACATGGCCAGACTGTCTGGTAAAGGTTTTCAATCTCATTCCTCCTCACTGGACAGTGTATGTCCCAACTAGGAACTCTAGAAACAACCACTGGTGCTCTCCAGCTGAAGGAGTTTTAAAAACTCCCTGGAACGAAGCTCCCAAATGGTAGATAAGTTACCCTCTTTGCTGTTTGGGTGACCAGGCTGTTCTAACCTCTGGCTTGGGAGATTCCAAGTCAACCAGAGGTGGAAGTGGTACCCTAGCATGACAGAGCTGCCCTACAAAATGTGACCAGACTGCTTTTATAAGTGGGTCCCAAATCTTGCTTCTCCTCACTGGGTGTGACCTCCGATCAGCAGTCTCCAGTTACCTTTTACAAGTGCTTTTGGCCTGGCAGTTGTTCTACACATTTCTAGGAAAGAGTTCCCAGAGAAAGGGGCAGGTTGCTATTTTTTCTGTTTTACAGCCTTCACTGGTGGTATCTTCAGGCACTGGAAAGTGTGAGGTGACCAGAAACAACAGTAGACACCCAGCATATTGCAACAGTCCTATGGGAAAGCAGCCAGACTGTTACCATCACCTCACATACTCTCACTACGTAGGTCCTCCAGGCCTGGGCCTCCAGCCAACAAACGCAAGTGCTACTGAGCTATTAGCAACTTAGTAATTCCCTCCAAAGAGCCTCCAGGGGCAACTAATAAAAGCCTCTCTGCCACTGCCTCTATATTGGAACTGTCCTCCAACTAATGAAAAAGCCAAAACTCAAAGTGCCTTATCCGCACTTCCAACAAGCTGCATGCAGTGAGCCCAAAGAAAGGCCAGTTTATCTCCAGTGGGTCCCACTCACACTTCACTGCTGATCACCAGACAGAACCAACCCCTTGCTTGACCTAAAACACAGGTCATTTATCCTGGACTTACTGCAATAAGTGATTATTGACCTACAGCTCTCTGAGGTGTAACTCCCAGAAGACAAGAAAGTGGTGGGGAAGCAAGCCAGGTGATGTGGAGCAGAAGGTTTGGTGTGAGAGCATCTGCAGTGGACCACGGCCAGAGATGGCCATCCCTCTAGGCTCAACTTATTCCTATAACAGACTTTAGCCATAGAAAAACGGTTGGACCTGATCTCTGAAGGATGGTCTTGCACATCAGAAGAGGCCGGTCCAAGCTGAGCACTTCTTGGAATGATAGCTTCTCCCCGGGCACAGCTTGGCCACACCTGCTTACAGGGCAGTTTCAATAGCCCTAAGGGCCCCTATCACACATTCTGAACTGGTGGGCCTTGCCTGACTAATGAATAGCTCCAGCAAAGCAGCCCCTATGGCTGTGCACCAGCATGCATGTTTCCCCCCTACGGAAGCTTCCCCCAAGTCCATGGCAAACAACTCCCCACATCACTCTGATGGCACGTCTCCATGGGCATGTTTTGCTTTACTTGCCCACCAGCCCATGGGAATGCAGTATGACTCCCAACCCCAAGCAACTGCAATTGCAAATGAAGCCTTGGCTCACACAAAGCCAGCAAGCCCTGCCCTCCCCTTGTGCTGACACTGTGCAAAGAACAGAGAGGATGCTTCCACACACTGAGCTTGCAGGACAGAGAAGGCATCAAACCTGTGCTGGCCAAAACCCTGTCTTAAGCCAATACCACTAGTACAACAGCACCCAGTCTCCAGCAGGGGCCCCCAACTGCCACCCAGATGCTCTGGATCTAACAATGAGATGAATGCCCACAGACAGGCTGAAACTCCACATCCACTAGCACTCTGCTGCAGCTGCATCACCTCAGTCCCCCAAGCACAGTGGACTTCAAACCTCAGGAAACCAGAGAACTAACTCAGGGCTCAATACAAGTGTCCTAGAGTTAGAGTATGCAGCCTAGAAGTTGTGAGTTGAGCACTGGCCCCTTAAAATCTCCCAGGAATAAACCCTATCTACTGAATTTGCCTTATACCTCAATTAAACCCTTAAGGCCACCAAGTAAAAGAAAAAAAAAATTCCATCCAAAGTTCAGCAACCTCAAAGTTTAAATGAAGATAAGCCTGCAAGCATGAGACAGAATCAGTGCAACAATGACGACACCTCAAAAAAGCAGAGTGGCTTCTTTCTTCCAAATGACCAAATCACCTCTCTAGCAGTTTTAGAACTGGACTAAGGCAGGGACAGCTAAAGTAACAGAAGTAGAATTCAGAAAAAGGGTAGGAAAAAAGTTCATTGAGCTACATTAAGTTGTAACCTAATGCAAGGAAGTTAAAAATTATGATAAAACATTGTAGGAACTGACAGGAAAAAAACAATCCATATAGAGAAGAACATAAAACAGCCTGATAGAGCTAAAAATCATACTACAAAAATTCCATAAAGCAATCAAGCATTAGTAGCAGAAAATGCCAAGCAGAGGAGATAATCCCAGAGCTTGACAACTGGCTTTTTAAAATAAAGCACGCAAGAAGAGTGAAAACAAAAATCAAGAGGAATAAGAAAAATCTCCAAGAAATGTGAGATCATCTAAACAGACCCAATCTATAATTGAATGGTGTATCTGAAAGACATGATGAGATGGAAAACAACTTCAAAGACATGTTTTAGGACATCAACCAAGATCACATCCCCAAGCTAGCTAGAGAGGCTAACATTCAAATTTGGGAAATACAGAAAACCCCAGTTGGATATTCCTCAAGAATGTCATCCCCAAGACAGATAAACATGAGATTCTCCAAGGCTGAAATGAAAGAAAATGTGTTAAAAGCAGCTAAAGAAAAAGGCCAGGTAACTTCCAAAGGGTAGTTCATCAGACTAACAATCAACCTTTCAGCAGAAACCCAAAAAGCCAAAAGAGATTAGAGGCCAATATTCAACATACTTTAAAAAAAGTTCTAACCAAAAATTTTATATCTGACCAAATCAAGCTTCAGAAGTAAAAGAGATAAGATCCTATTCCGATAATACTGAGGAAATGTGTTACCACTAGGCCTGTCTTACAAGAAGTGCTGAAGACAGCAGTGAATAGGAAAGACAGAGGCAAAACACATTAAAGTACATAAACCAGTGACACTATAAAGCAACAAAACAAAATCATTTGTTTTACACAATAAACAAGTCTGCAAAATAACTAAGATAATGATGACAGAATCAAATACACACATATTAACACTAACCTTAAATGTAAACAAGCTAAATGCCCCAAATGAAAGACAAAGTGACAAGCTGCATAAAGGATCAAGACCCACTGGTATACTGTCTTCAAGACACTTATGTCACACAGGCTCAAAATTTAAAAATGGAGAAAAACCTACCAAGCAAATAAAAAGACAGAAGAAAGCATGAGTTTCAATCTTTGTTTCTGGTAAAACAGATTTTAGGTCAACAAAGATTATAAAAAGATAAAGAAAGGCATTATGTAATAGTAAAGGGCCAAGAATGCTAAATATATATACATCCAACACAAAATGCTAAATATACATACATCCAACACAAAATGCTAAATATATGTACATTACGTAATAGTAAAGGGCCAAGAATGTAAATATATGTACATTACATAATAGTAAAGGGCCAAGAATGTAAATATATGTACATTACATAATGTGAATATATTGTACAAGAATGTAAATATATGTACATTACGTCATAGTAAAGGGCCAAGAATGTAAATATATGTACATTACGTCATAGTAAAGGGCCAAGAATGCTAAATATATATACATCTAACACGAAATGCTAAATATATATACATCCAACACAAAATGCTAAATATATGTACATCCAACACAAAAGCATGTATATGCTAAATATATATACATATATATATTTCTGGCATATAAATATATATCAATATATATACATATATATTTATATATGTATAAATATATATATTACATATATAATTATATATATTATATATATTTATACATATATATAAATAAATATATATATATACATATATATATTTCTGGTAAAACAGATTTTAGATCAACAAAGATTATAAAAAGATAAAGAAAGGCATTACGTAATAGTAAAGGGCCAAGAATGCTAAATATATATATACATCCAACACAAAATGCTAAATATATGTACATCCAACACAAAAGCATGTATATGCTAAATATATATACATCCAACACAAAAGCATCCAGATTAATAAAGCAAGTTCTTAGAGACAGACTTTTACACAATAGTGTGAGGGACTTGAATACTTCATTGACAATATTAGATAGATCATTGAGACACAAAATTAACAGATATTAAGAACTTAAATTCAGCACTGTGTCAAATGGACTTGATAGATATCTACAGAACACTCTAATCAAAAATAAACAAATATACATTCTTTTTATCACCACATGACACATACTATAAAATCAATCACATAATCAGGAATAAAAACCTCCTCAGCAAATGCAAAATAACTGATTTCATAGCCATCTCAGATCACAGCACAATCATATTAGAAATCAAGACTAAGAAAATTCACTCAGAAACATACAATTACTTGGAAACTAAACAGTCCTGCTAAGTCAGAAAGAAAGAAGTTTTTTAAATTAATGATAACAAAAATATATTACAACATACTAAAATCATTAGGAAACAGCTAAGGCAGTGTTAAGACAATACTTTATAGTGCTAAATGCTCAAACATAAAAAAAGATTTTTATGTAATGTTAACAGCCTAACATTACAAGTAAAAGAACTAGAGAAGAGCAAATAAATCTCAAAGCTAGTAGAATACAATAAATAACAAAATTTAGAGCTGAATTGAAAAAGACTGAGACACAAAAAGCTATTTAAAAAAATCAATAAATCTGGGAGGTGTTTTTATTTTTAAAAATTAGTAAGGTTTGTGGAAATCTTAGGTTTTCCTTTTGCTTAAATTTTTCTATGTACAATAAAATCTGTAATGTAAGTAGAAGTACTATAGCTCTCTTTTTATAAGGTTCATAAATAATAAAAGAAGTATTGTATACTCTAAGTCTTCTGTTAAATATCCTTCAATAGTGATTCTACTTATATCATATTTGTTCTGATATATTAAAAAAAAAATTGAGGACCTGTTTAAAGCTTTTTTACATTTTTAATACCTGTAGTTTCTCTTCATTATTCATTCTCTTATGTTTAGTAAGGGCTAAAAAACACTTAAAGACTTTGCCACATTCCTCACATTTTAAGGTCGTCTTCCAGTATGTATTCTCCTGTGCTTAAAAAGGGTTGAGAAGCAGGAAAAGACTGTGCCACATTCTTCACACGTGTATAGTTTGCTCCAGTATGAGTTCTCTTATGTTTAGTAAGACCTGAGGACCACCTATAAGCTTTGCCACAGTCATCACATTTGTAGGGTTTCTCTCCAGTATGAATTCTCTTATGTTGAGAAAGGTCTGAGGGATACATATAGGCTTTGCCACAGTCTTCACATTTATAGGGTTTCTCTCCAGCATGAATTCTTTTATGTTTTGTAAGCTCTGAGAACCACCTACAGACTTTGCTACATTCTTCACATTTGTATGGTCTCTCTAAAGTATGCATTATCTTATGATTAGTAAGGTCTGAGAAGCTTTTAAAGGCTCTGCCACATTCTTCACAATAGTAGGGTTTCTCTCCAGTATGAATTTTCTTGTGTTTAATAAGGTTTGGAGAGTAGGTAAAGGCTTTGCCACATTCTTCACATTTGTGGGGTTTCTCTCCAGTATGAATTCTCTTGTGTCTAGTAAGAGTTGAAGAGTGGGTAAACGCTCTGCCACATTCTTCACATCTGTAGAGTTTCTCTCCAGTATGAATTATTTTATGTTTAGCAAGGGTTGAGGAGCGAGTAAAGGCTTTGCCACATTGTTCGCATTTGTAGGGTTTCTCTCCAGTATGAATTCTCTGATGTTTGGTAAGGTCTGAGAAGCGTTTAAAGGCTCTACCACATTCTTCACATTTGTAGGGTTTCCCTCTACTATGAGCTCTCTTATGTCTAATAAGGCATGCGAATGACCGACAGGCTTTGCCACATTTTTCACAACTGTAGGGTTTCTCTCTGCTACAAATTTTCTTATCTTCAGTAAGAATTGAGCACCACTGAGAAGCTTTGCCACATTTATTGCATTGGCATGTTTTGCTACGGATGGGTGACAAACATTGCTGAAGGTAATTATAACTACTTTTCTGCCCCTTGCAATTATTCACATCTTGCCAGACTTTCTTTAAGCATAAATTATCAAGGTCACAGCTTTCATATTTTCTCGGTATTACGTTTTTAGATGAATCTTTCATGTTCTGTTCTGGCAATATCTCTGCAGGGGAAAAAAAAGGGGGTCCAACTAAGAAAACAGTAACAAATTTTCTCACTTATTTGACTAAGGTGAATATACTTTACAAACATAAAATTACACTAAGCACATTGACACAGCGAGGCAATAAAATACCACATTTCTAATTTCTTTATAGACATATAAACTTAACAAAAATATACTAATCAAAATGCCTTTTTGAGAAATATGAAAACCAGTTGAGTATTTGCAGTACCGCAAGTAAGCAAAACGCCAAGAACAATACAGAAATGGAAGAAAAGTATTTTATATTTACCCACCACACCCATTCTTCATCCCCAATACAACTCCCAACTCCTGGCTTCTCCTTCCAAAAATAAACAAAACAGTGCCACATGTGTCCATGCTTCTGGCTTTCTGCAGCCTTGCCAAAGACTAATTTCTAGGTTCCATGACAGTGCTGAAAGGAATTGTGGTATACTTTGAATGACAGGTTGGGTCAGCTGAGGTAAATGAGTGTTACAAGAGAAAAAAGTACCATAGACAGACAATGAGTATAGAAAGTGATTATAGGCTCTCAATAAGAAACATGGGAATCTTCTTTAACTGAACAACAGACACAAAAGCCCAGAGAAGACACATCCATAGAACAGGTTCGAGAGACTCCAAAAATCTCTAGCCTAAAAAACTGGGGCCATATTACCCAAGGCCAAAGCCAAGTCATAAATATTTTGATGTGGCTTTTTTTTGTACAAATCACAACCAAAGATTACAACATAAACAAAACATCAGAACTATATGGCTAAATCAAAGGAAAAAAGGGAGTATCCAGGAATCAATCCAAGGAAAATAAAGATGTAAATATTACCTGAAACACTGTGAATTCAGCTAGATCTATTTTTTTAAATGAAAAATAAACCTAAAAAATTTAAAATTGTCATTTCAATGATGTTCACTGAGTGAAATGGGAACATAGAAAACAAAATGAAATAACAAAAATAAAACTATTAACAAAAAAAAAGAAACACAAAAAATAAAAATTGTGAAGCAGAAGTACAAAATAAGACTGACATGTACAACATTTAAAATATATATATAACAAAACGAAGCTCAGCAAATTTCAACTAAGATTAACACAAAGAGATCCCTAAAAAGACACAATATAACATAGTATTGAAAGTCAAAGACAAGAAAAGAATATAGAATGCAGGAAGAGAACAGAAAGTTGTCATTTATATCATGCTCCTGCAAGATTACCAGCAGATGTATGAACAAATCTTTCAGGCAAGAACAAAGCTGGATCATATAATTTACAAACTAAAATTCCAAACAAGAATACTATGTCCAGCAAAAGTATTCTTTAAAATGAAGAAGAAAAACAGACTCTCCAAGATAACCAAAATGTATATAAGTGTGTCAACAGAACTAATCTACAAGAAATGCATAAGGATGTCTCTCCCATTGAAAATAAGATATACTAAAGAACACCAAATCATGTAAAAATACATAACTCTCTGGAAAAGATATGTACATACACAACTATAAAAATGTGTAGTAGTATTATCAAGGTTCAAAAAACACTTTGAATTACACTCTAAAATTTAAAAGATATGTTTCAGCTAGTCCTTGATTTGTTAAACAGAAGAAAAATTAGATAAAAGCATAAAAATAATTTTAAAAATTTGTTAATGTATATGCAATACGGTATATTATTAGTGACATTGATAACAAAGTTGAAAGCAGATGTAATGAGTATAAATTTTTGTGTATAACAGACGGTAAGTTGCAACCAGTTTAAAATCAACGGTAACTTTAAGATATTTTCTGTAATCCCTATCTTTACCACATATAAAATACCTATGAAGACAAACAAAAAGTTAAGTTGGAGCCAAGGCATGCCACTATCAACTACTTATTACATAAAGAAAGAAAGAGAGACAAAATATCTAAAACTGCCAAATGAAACAACAGAATGGTAATAGTAAGTTTTTTCAGAAAAGAATTTAAATATTCATGTACTAAGCTCACTAATCGAAACACATGTACTGAATAAAAGGATTTAAAAAAATTTTTTTTAAAAAAACAAGATCTAACTATATCATGTCTCCAACAGACTCACTTCAGATCCAATCTAAAAACTGGACTGAAAATGGCAGGATAGAAAAAACATTCCATATAAGTGTTAACCAAATGAGATGGGAGACAACAATTACATTAAATCCAAAACTGTCATATTTCATATAATTTACGTCAAAATTCACAAGAGACAAAGTAGGATATTAAATTATAGGACGGTTCATTCACCGAGAACCTATAAATACATCTGACACTAGTTTTCCCAAACACATAAAGCAAACCTTGACAGAACTGGAGCAACAAATAGACACCAATGTAATAATGGTAGGATACTTCAATAATGCACTTTCAATAATGAATAATTAAGCAAGAAAATATATTAATAAGGGAACAGAATCTTGAATGCACTATAAAGCAATTACATTTAACAAATGTATTCAGAGAGCAGAATACACATACTTTTTAATAACTCATGAAATATTTTCTAGATAGACCATCTGTGACACCATAAAACAAGTCTTAACAAATGTTTAAAATTAAAATTTTAGACTATTTTTATAACCCGAATGGAGTGAAACTAGAAATCAGCAACAGAAGGAAAACTAAAAAATTTACAAACTATGAAAATTAAAAAACACATTCTTGAGTATACTCTCGTTCAAGGGTTGGAAAACATGATATTGTGAAGATTTCCATATGGCCCAAAGTGACCTGCACAGTCAACAAAACCCTTTTTAAATCCCAATTTTATTTTTCTGAAAAAAGAAAAAAAAAACCCACAAAATTATACGAAATTTCAAGGTACCATGAAAAGCTTGACAATCTTAAAAAAAAAAAAAAAAAAATCAGAGGCATTATGCTTAATAATTTCCAGACACAAAACAAAGCTACAATAAACAAAGCACTTTAGTACTGGTATAAAGGCAGAACACCAAAGGCATGAAATAGAATGAAGCACAGATAAAAACTCTTGTATAAACAGTCAAATGAGTTACTTGCACACAATTTATTGATGCATTATCCACAAATGTCAATAGGTGAAAGCAATTTAAACTTCTTGTACCAAATAAACGCATAAATATAATTTGAAATACAAAGACTACGAAATATTACTCAGCTTTTAAAAAGCAGGAAATTTTCTATTATCTACCATAAAGACAAATTTTGAAGACATTATGTTAAATTTAATAAGCCAGTCATACACACAAAAGTACTATAAGAATATACTTACATGAAATATCTAAAGTAGTTACACTCTTAAAAAGAGAAAATAGAATGACATTTGTAAAGGGCCAGTCAATGGGAAAAATAAATAGTGGATTCATGTGTATTGCATATTTCTTTTACAATAATAAAAATGTTCTAGTGATATGTTACTAACAATATATTTAACATAACAAAATTATATAAAATATTCAAGATTATAAATTTTGTTACGTATATTTTACAATTAAAAATATAACAACCATTGACCGCCAACCAAAAAAAAGTAAGCATACAAGTCATAAAATGGGGCAATATTTATACAGGCAAACAAACACAAAAATAATTATACTGGCAATAGACATACGGCTGATTCATATCTGACTTCTGTCCAAGCATTGTCTTAATTTGTACAGACCTGAATACTGGCATATAAAATTTTAATACAGAAATAAAAATGAAAACACAATTAATTAATGTGACATAGCCTGCTCCAAAATGAGACACAGGAATGTAAAATGGCAGAACAAAATCTAACAAAAAAAAATTAACAAAAAAATTGAATAAACATAATGTACTACTAAAAAATTATTATTCTAGATAGCTACAGCTTTCAGCTACGACTGCACATTCATAAAGAGCACATATTTTGGTGGCTTTTCTTATTTCAACTTTAGGTTCAGAGGCTACATGTGTAGGTTTGCTACATGGCTATATTAGGAACTTCTAAGCTTTGGGGTACTACTGCTACTCAGGTAGTGAGCACAGTACCCAATAGGCTGCTTTTCAGTCCTTGTCTCCTTCTCTTCCTTCCTCCTCTAGTGGTCCCTAGTGTCTATTGTTTTCTTCTTTATATTTATGTATGCCCAGTATTTAGCTCTCACTTATAAGTAAGAATATGCATAATTTGGTTTTCTGTTTCTGCATTAATTCACTTAAGATAATGGCCTCCAGCTGCATCGACATTGCTACAAAGAACATAATTTTGTCCTGTTTTTATGGCTATGTAGTATTTCATAGATATGTGGTATCTATGTGTATAGATACCACATTTTCTTTATCCAATCCACCACTATTGGGCACCTATGTTGATTCCATGTCTTTGATACTGAAGCTCATGAATTTTGAATCATTAGTGTACAATGAAGGCAATACCATTTCATAGAAAATGCATTAATATCATTCATAAATATTTTTATGAGAAAATTGGAACAAGCAGTTAAATAGTAGTGAATTACCTTCTATATTATGTCATTATTATTTTCTGCTATTTTTACACAAAATGTAAAGGTTATAATGCAACCTTTAGAAGCAAAGCAAATGAGTACATTTCTAAATAATATGAACAACATAAATATTAAACAATATGGTATAAAACCTAACATACAAAATGAACAATTAAAAACAAATGTATATAATCATTTACATCATATAGTTTGAGAAAAGTGAAAATGTTAATAACTTTTTGTATTCAGTAAACAAACATAAAAGATTTTAATGAATGTGAGGTGTCTATTAATTATATAATTCACTTTTTATATAACATATACATTCAAGCACATTACCTCAGAATTTGTGAAGTTACAGGCAAAGTTGGCATACAGTGAATCAGAAAGTAAAAAGAACAAAATATAGGACATAGTCCTACCAATCTTCATAGAAAAGAAGATAAAAATTATAGTATAGATATGAAAAAATAGGTAATAATTGGGAGTTTACTATATGCTGGACAGGGTTGTAAGTAACCTACGATATTAGTGTTTTTAAGAAATCTATGAAGTGAGTAAATAAAATCAACTATTCAACCATAGAGTCGTCATACAGCATTTAAATTTCTATGCTTCTATGCTTAGTTCCTACTAAGAAAAAAATACTTTTAAAGTGAAATAGATGTTTAGATTTTCTTGTACTCAATTAGATTCTTTGTGCTCTGATGAAAGTTCTCAGTCTAATTTTCTACATGATCACCTGACTGGAAATTATAAAGCAGAGAACATATGACATTTGTTCCTGGTACTTCTGGAATCTCTTCACCAAATTCTAATGTTTCCCCTACTCCTCTCACAGATATCTAATGTAAGGCACAAAAAGTTCTTTTAAAATAGCTAAACATAGTGGTCTCCGAAAACATGTGAAAATTTTCCCAGATACCTTAAAGCAATGGAAAAGCAGTAAGATTATACGGGTACTCACAGCATAATAAAAGGAGTGTGCCTCTCACTGTGAATGCGTCAACAAATTATTGAATGGATAGAAGACTTAGAGAATTTAAGAGCACAGTAAGCATACATCAGAAAAATTTTCTCCATCACAGTAAGAGAAATAAACCTAGGCTTTTCAAGAATCAATTCCATTGGAACACAGCATTCCAATCCATATTTTAAACTCTGCTTTTCTCCTTGACTTTTGGAGCTTTCACATGTGTTATCTGATAAATCATTCATATTGAGCCTATGGCTATTGTTTCCCCTTTTCACACATTCCTGGAAATTTTCTATGCTGCAGAAGGTAACCAGGTCTAGCTTACAGACTATCCAACACAACCAACGAGAAAGTAATGCTGAGAAGAAAGGTGAATGCTGGTCATAATACTAGAAAAACTGCAATGCCAAAGTCAACTAGGGAAGCAAAAGATTATAGAATCTGAAAAGAAAATGAGAAGAAAATCTCTTTAACTTAGAAAAAACATATAAAAGCAAAAAGACACAACTGAGAACATGTTTGTGAAACACTAAAAATTTATAGCCTGGATGATTGCTATGGCCAGTCTTTAAGCAAGTCTTTTAATATTCGATTAGACAGCTGTTTATTGCTTTCCAAATTTCACCAAAGTATCTCAGGACACAAAAAAGGCAGAAAACATACCCACTTGAAGAAACAAAATAAATCCCCAGAACTTTTTCTTAAGAATATCTGTATAACTATCTGACAAAGATGTCAAAATAATGATACTAAATATTTTCCATAGCAAAAAGAAAACAAAATAAGAAAAATTATGCATAAAAAAATCAGTGAACAAAAAGATAAAAACTATAAAAAACAGTAGAAATTGTGAAACTGAAAAAACAATTGATAAAAAATTTACTAGAGAAACAACAGACTTAATGAACCAGAAAAAGTAAATCAGAAAACTAAAGAAATATTATTTATAAATGCTGAGGCATTTAAAAAAACACAAAAATTAATTTGAGAAACCTGAACACGGAATATGAAACTTACTGGATACTATCAAGTAGAACAATATTTTATTTTTTTTATTTTTTTTTATTTTCTCAAGTAGACCAATATTTTCATTAAAAAAGTCTTTGAAGAAGGAAAAGAAAAAGTAGTACAGATGTTACCTGAAGAGAAAAGGGACTCACTAAGAACGTCCCAATTTCAAAGTGATGAAAAAAATACTATTAACCAGAGATACTTAATCAGTGAGAAATTTACTTTAAAAATAAGAAAAAACAAAAAACAAACAAACAAAAAAACGGGTGCTGCAGCTCATGCCTGTAATCCCAGCACTTTGGGAGGCTGAGGTGGGCAGATCACAAGGTCAGGAGTTTGAGACCAGCCTAACCAAAATGGTGAAACCCGGTCTCTACCAAAAATACAAAAATTGGCCAGGCGTGGTGATGCATGCCTGTAATCCCAGCTACTCAGGGGGCTGAGGCAGGAAAATCACTTAAACCTGGGAGGCAGAGGTTGCAGTGAGCTGAGATTTCACCACTGCACTCCGGCCTGGGCAACAGTGCAAGACTCCATCTCAAGAAAAAGAAAAAATACTTTCTAAAATAAAAAAAAAAGCTAAGGGTGTTTATTACCCCTAGAAAAGTCTTTTAAGAAATACTACATGGAGTCCATTATGTTGGCAGACATGGTGGTTCACACTTGTAATCCTAGAAACTTGGTAGGCTGATGCAGAAGAATCACTTCAAGCCAGCAGTTTGAGATCAGCCTGGGTGATATGCTGAGACCCCTTCTTGAAGAAGAGACCTTTATAATAATTTTGTTTTTCAAGTAGAGCGGTTTTAAAACTTGCTAAAGCCAAAGTCTGACTGGAGTCATTTTGAGAAGGCAGACCTTCATTCACATGGCAAACTTGAGAACCCTTGGTCTTGGCTAAAGAACAATAAATGATTCACCTAACTTGGCGCCACTTAAAATTCTGCAGTGACTGTGATTATCTCCAGCTCCTTCCAGCCATGGTCTAGCAGTGGTACCTGCACATGTGGAGATCTGGAGGGAGATGCCTATTTGTAATTATAGAGGTAGGCCTGCAGACCTTGGTTTTTACTGTGGTCTCTGAAACAATTCAGTAACTCAGTTTCCGCACTTTTAGCCACAGTCTGTGGCCAGTTTTTCCCACCTAGAAACCCACAGAGTGACCTACAAAAATCCTGCCAGGTACTCAGAAAGCTCACATTCATCCACACACCTCATATTAGGTGCACCAGATGTTAACCCAACTGCCATTGGGCCCTGCAAATCAAAGTCCTGAAAGCAATCCAGTCTGCCAAGAAATAAGAGAAGATTAACAACTATCCAGGATATGGGTAACTACACACTAAAGACAAACTCCACTGCAGACCAATAACAGCCATGTGACCTACATACAACCCTTCTCTGCTACAAATCCAGAAGAGATCCTATTAGCCAGTCAAAAGGTGACCTTACCTGCTGAAACCAGTCTATAAAATTGGAAGAGGTGTTTGCTCCTTCAGTTGCACAAAAACCAATTCAAGGGTACATTATGTCTATTTTTAATGCTTCTGTTTTAACATAGTACTGGTAGTCCTAGGCAGAACAATTAGGCAAGAAAATTTTTGAAAAGACATCCAGCCAGATGCAGTAGCTCATGTCTGTAATCCCAGCACTTTGGGAGACAGGTGGGAGGATTGGGCTTAATAATTTGAAGATTACCTGGGAAATCTAGTGAGATCTCATCTCTACAAAACTTTAAAATATCAGCCGTGTGTGGAAAATGGACACCTGTACTGTTAGATACTTGGGAGGCTGAGATTGGAGAACTGCTCGAGCCCAAGGGCTAAGGCTCCGGTAATCCACGATGACACCACTGCACTCTATGCTGAGTGGCAGAATGAGAGCTTGTCTCAATGGAAAAAGGAGAAAAAAAGGCATCCAAATTGAAAAGAAAGCTGTAAAAATGTCAGTTTTTAGATGGCATTATATTACACATAGAAAACCATGAACAGTACACCAAAAGACTGTTTCAGCTAATGAACACACTTGGTAAATTAGAGAAATATAAAATTAACATGCAAATCATTTGTATTTCCATACACTAACAACAAACTACCAAATAAAAAAGTAAAAATAATGATCTCATTGAAATAGCATCAAAATAATAAATTTCTTAGCAATATATTTAACCAGGGTGAAAAATCTTTATATTGAAATATTTAAGATGTTAATAAAAAAATTAATAACACAAGGAAATGCAAAAATATTTCATGTTTATGGATTAAGAAGATAAATATTGTTAAAGTGTCAAATTATTTAAAGTAATCTACAGATTCAATACATGCCCTATCAAAATTCCAGTAACATTTTTTAAAGTAATAGAATATTCAATCCTGAAATTTATATGAAACTACAAGAGACTTACTTTGAATAGCCAAGGCAGTTTTAGGAATAAGAACAAACCAGGGGGCATTATACTTTTTGATTTCAAACTACATTTGAAGACTACTGTAATAAAAACAGGATGGTCTGTGCATACCAATGCATACGACAATCAATGGAACAGAATGGAGAGCCCAGAAACAAATCCATCTATATAAGATCAACTTATCTTTAACAGTAAGGCACTGAGAATATGCAATACAGAAAATATAGTCTCTTCCAAACTTGCTTCTGTGAAAACTTAATACTCACATGTAAAAAAAATAAAATAAGATCATTTTTCTGACACTATATTTGAAAATTAACTAAATATAAAACAAAGACTCTAATGTAAGACATAAATCCCTAAAATTTAACACATGAAGAAACCTTAATGTTTGTCTGGAAAATTAATTTCTGGATACAACAACAAAACTGCAATTAAAGCAAATACAAATGAGTTGGACTGCATCAAACCAAAAAGCTTCTGTACAACCAAGAGAACAATAAAATAAGAAAACCATATCTGGTAAGTTGTTAGTATCCAAAATATTTAAGAAACTCATATGAATCAAAGGCAAAAATAATAAT
This sequence comes from Cacajao melanocephalus, assembly GCA_963573385.1. Lineage (NCBI taxonomy): Eukaryota > Metazoa > Chordata > Mammalia > Primates > Pitheciidae > Cacajao > Cacajao melanocephalus. Next base: position 16,673 of record CAUYLG010018378.1, read on the forward strand.
CATAATGGTAATAATAACAGGATTGAAAAATAAGCCAAAGACTAAATAGATAATTTTCAATGAAAACATACAATTGGCCAACAGGCATACAGAAAGGTGCTCAATATCACCAACCTGGCAGTTGCAAATTAAAACCATGATGAGATATTACTCCACACACATTAGAATTGCTACTATCAAAAATAAAAGTTATAACCATTGTTAACAAGTATATATTTTTAAAATGCTATACACTCCTGGTGACTTGTAATGTTTTAGTGTCATGATGAAAACCACTATCTTTATAGTATTACTTTAAAAAAATTTAAAAGTACTACTATACAATCCAGCTATCTCATTTCTTCTGCATATACAATAAATTTAGTATTTCAAACATCTGCATCTCCATGTTCCTTGAATCATTATTTACAATTGCCAAGATACAAAACAAACCTAAAATGCTTGTGGATACTAATTGAGTAAAGAAAACATGCTATATACAGTAAATAGAGTATTATTCATCCCTAAAAAATAATAAAATCTTGCCATTTTGACAACATGTATGGATCCAGATAACATTATGCTAAGTGAAATATGCCAGACACAGAAAGACAAATACTGTATGATCTACTTTTATGAAGAATATAAAAATACTGAACACCTAGAATCAGAGAGTATAAAGATGGGTGGTAGGCCTGGCTGGAGGCAGGGAAAATGAAAGATGTTGTTCAAATGGTACGAATTACTAATTATAAAACAAGTTATTGTGACCTAATGTACAGCTTTATCACTATAATTTATGTACGCTGAAAATTTGCTTACAGATCTTATTTGTTCTCACTACACAAAAGGTAACTATGTAAGGTGACAGATATGTTTGTTCATTAATTTGATTGTATTAACCATCTCACTATGTATATAAATATAAAATCAATACATTGTATACAATAAATAATAGGTATTCAGTTATTATTTGTGAAAAGATCCACGTCACAAATACATATATACACATGTATATATATGTACTTGCATGTATATATACACACACACATACATATGAATGACATAGTCCCAGTAAGCCTCATCCAAAAAGAAAATTGTAAAATTACAGTCATTTAAAAATAAAGTTAAAATTGAGAGTTTAATATATGCTCAGCAATATTTTAAGCTCCTCAGTGGCATAGTCTGCTTGATAAATGTGTGAAGCTGATACACTGAACCATATTACAGTTGAGGCATTTTGGACACACAGTTTAATTTACCAATATTAGTTTATATAAAAAGTATAACACTTTCAAGTAACATAATTTTACACTTTCTTATATTTAGGGAGATACTTAGTGTTTTGTAAAATTACTGATTATAAATTTCTATAAAATCTCATTTGAAACCCCTGTAGGATAGAAAATTATAAAGCAGAAACATTCATCTTTTTGTGGTGTTCCTGGGATTTTTAAACCAAATCCCAATATCACCAAAACTCTCATATATTTTAGACATTATCTAAAAACAACCTTAAAAATTGTTTAACAGTTTCTCAAAATACAGATATTACTATTTCTCCTAAAGCAATGGAAGGGCATTCAGATTACACATTCTTTTAAGTTATGAGTAAAACTATCACTATAAACTAAAAAACAAACAAGCAAACAAACAAAAACCGTAACTCAAGGAGAAGTACAGTGCTTAGAAAGTTAACGAGAATGAGACAATCACATCATGAGATGCCCTGATGTGAAAGCAAGAGAAAGAAATGCAGGTTTAGGCCGGGTATGGTGGCTCACGCCTGTAATCCAAGCACTTTGGAGGCCAAGGCGGGTGGATCACCTGAGGTCGGGAGTTCAAGACCAGCCTGACCAACATGGTGAAACTCCGTCTTTAAAAAATTAAAATTAAAATTAAAATTAAAATTAAAAAAAAGAAAAAGAAATGCAGGTTCCTCAGAAGCTATTTCATTGGTGGAGAGCCTCTCAAACCATGTTTCAAAGTCTGGCTCCCTCCTTGACACAGGGAACTCTCATTTGTGTCATTTGCCTCATTCGCTCCCACTTACCTGGGTATTTGGCTACTGTTTCCTGTCTCTTCACATTCCAGGGCTCTTTTTCTTGCTCCAGATGGGTGATCAAGTCTGGCTTGGAGTCAGCAAGACCTGTTTTATTAAAAAAAGAACATGACTCTTACTAGAACAGTCTAATTACCAATTTAGTACTGTGCTCAGTATAGAAGAGAGAATATTATAGAAGATTCTAGAAAATTAATCTCAATATACTGTTTCCTAACAGGAACTTTAGAATATTTAGAAAGTATTTTGAATTTTTGGGTTCATAGCTCTACTACTCAGTAATACTTAATGACAAATTGGTGGTGAAATTTGATTTAAGGTGTGGGCAACAATACTTTATGCCGCTAAATTTCTGGTATTACCACTAATTTACACAGAAGTATACAGATCAGCTCAAAAAAGGGAAAGATTATTGTTAAGATGAAACATCTTGAAAACTTTATCTTCTACCTCAACAGATACCTGCTTTCTTTAAGTAGTGTTCTGAAATTCATTCATGCAAAGCAGAAACCCCCAAAAAACAGAAGAAAACAAATTGTGTAGAATGTGAATTGTATATTGAAGTTATTCTCACCTAGGAACACCAGGTTTCTGTAGTTCTCTAACATCACATCCCTATACAAATGCCGCTGGGCAGAATCAAGGCATTCCCACTCTTCTGGACAGAGTTCTATGGCCACATCCCTGAATGTCAACACTCCCTGAAAAACATAACATATTTACCAAGTGGTCATAGAAAGAATTCTCGATTTTACATTACGTAAACTGAGAGTAAAGAGAACTGGTTCTGACTTATGTGAGTGACTGGAATTATCCAATAAGATAGTTTCTTTCTTTCTTTCTTTCGAGACAGAATTTTGTTCTTGTTGCCCAGGCTGGAGTGCAACGGCATGATCTCAGCTCACTGCAACCTCTGCCTCCTGGGTTCAAGTGATTCTCCCGCCTCAGCCTCCCAACTAGCTGGGAGTATAGGCATGCACCACCACGCCTGGCTAGTTTTGTATTTTTATTAGAGATGGGGTTTTAATATGTTGGTCTGGCTAGTCTCAAACTTCTGATCTCAGATGATCCACCCACCTTGGCCTCCCAAAGTGCTGGGATTACAGATGTGAACCCCGTGCCCAGCCCAATAAGATACTTCCTAGCACAGAAATATTCTCTAATGTATTCTTTAACTCTGATATATAACATCCACAAAACCGCATATATACAATACTTTTCTTGATAGTACAGTACAAAATGAAGGGCACTAACACAGACATGACCATTTTTGAATGCTATATTTATATAAGATAGGTTTTCTATAGTTAATTAATGGAAATGTCATTATTATTTAGAAACATACTTCTCAAATCTTATTGTGTATAAAAATGAACCGGCACTCTTGTTAAAATGCAGACTTTGACTCAGGAGATTTAGAATGAAGCTTGAGTTTCTGAATTTCTAACAAGTTTGCCAGTGGTGTCATTGCTTCTGGTCCAAGGAGAATATTTTGTCAAAAATCTAGTAATTGGCATAGCCTAGGTTTTCAGTTTATTTGACCAGTAAAAAAAGATGAGAGTCTTTATTTTTTATAGCAACATATATGCCAAGAGAATCTAAAAAGAAAGAAGAGCTATCAGGTTAAATTTGGTTTAATCTGGTTTTTTTTTTTTTTGCACATTAGTTGATAAATCTCCCCAAGGTATTTATTAATAATAAAAAGAAAAATAATTAACTATAGAGTGGAAAAAAAATCTGTCAGAGAGCATGTTCACCAAGTGAATACAATTCACATCACTATAATAAAAGAAATTTGTGTCAGGTGCTGATTCACACAGGGGGATACAACACTACTGTGCTATGATTAACCCAAAAAGAGTCAATGTAGTCTCAATCTAGTCATAAAGAAACATCAGTTTTGCTTGGTGTGGTGGCTCACGCCTGTAATCCCAGCGCTTTGAGAGGCCGAGGCAGGTGGATCACGAGGTCAAGAGATTGAGACCATCCTGGCCAACACGGTGAAACCCCATCTCTACTAAAAACACAAAAAAATCAGCTGGGCATGGTGGTGCACACCTGTAGTCCCAGCTACTCGGGAGGCTGACGCAGGAGAATTGCTTGAACCCGGGAGGCGGAGGTTGCAGTGAGCCGAGGTTGCGCCACTGCATTCCAGCCGGGCTCCTTGTTACGGAGTGAGACTCTGTCTCAAACAAACAAAAAATAAGAAACATCAGTTTTAAGTAAAGTTTAAGCTACAGATATTTCAAATGTTCTGTAACCTCTAGTGGTATCTATAAATAAGTTTATTTTTAGCATCATAGAGACGCAGCCTCTTCTAATTACTTTTGTTTTTTGAGATGGAGTCTCACTCTGTGATCCAGGCTGGAGTGCAATAGTGAGATCTTGGCTCACTGCAACTTTCGCCTCCTGAGTTCAAGAGATTCTCCTACCTCAGCCTCCTGAGCAGCTGGGAGTACAGGCACTCACCATCATGACCGGCTAATTTTTGTATTTTTGTAGAGATGAGGTTTCACCAAATTGGCCAGGTTGGTCTTGAACTCCTGACCTCAGGTGATCCGCCCACCTCAGCCTCCCAAAGTGCTGGGATTACAAGTGTGAGCCACCATGCCTGGCCTCCAATTATTTCTTTTTCAGCACTATTTGAGTTTTCCTGGGCTATAAAGGCTATTCTCATTAAAGTCACATTTTTAAATTTGCTTTGCATAGAGGTAATGGAAACTAAACAGTATATTGTCTCTTTCCTCACTGATATCCAAGGACCTGATTCCATCTCTAACAGGGATTTTGGGCATCCACAACTTCTCATGTTCAATAGCCTCGAAAGAAACATTTGTAATGCTGCAGGTTCATAAATTCACGGTGACAACTTTTCTTGGCTTATTAGAGACACTGGGATGTAGAGTATGAAGAGAAGGCTCTGATATATAAAAAAGAAGTATTTCTCAGAGCCCCTTGATTATCATAAGAAAAAAAAAGAGGAGAAAATAGTTGAAACAAAATGATTAGGCAGGAACATCACAAGTAGAGAAGCAAACATTTGTAAGTTTCTCACATATGACATTTCAGAAGGAAAAGTGGACACCGTCCCTGACCTGAGACACATTCACCCCAGAATAAGCCAGTTCTTCATTTTTTTCCCTCCTTCTGTGTAATACCTTGCCATGTGTGATAATCTTCACAAATTACACCCCTGCATCTTGAAAATATGGCTTTGAAGCATCAGCAAAAATCCTTCCCTTATATCACCAAACCCAAAGGCAGAAAGACCTAGAATTGCAGATCAAGACTACCTTTTTCTATCCTTTATCACAGGAGTGGTTCACAAACAATAAACTCTTATAAAACTCTTATAAAACAATAAACTCTTATAAAACACAAACAGTAAACTCTTATAATATGAGCTAGCTTCCCCTTTCCAACACTTAGATGTTCTTCTCTGCCAGAGACACCAGCAATTTCTTCTGCAGCAATGGGAATATGGACCACCCTGACCAGCCCTTTACAGGTGTGAGCCACCGAGCTCACCATTCCAGAAATGAAATTGAGGAAGAATAAAGGTCACTACAGCAGGCTGCCTGTCCTGATCCACGGGCCTGGGGAGGATGCATGACTATGCTGACCCCAAAGGTCTCCAGGAGAGACTGGGAGAGACTGCCCAGCTCCACCTACGCCTGTTGGTTCTGTTCTCCTATCTTGCTTCCCTAAGAGAAGCTGTCCCACGTGGAGGTCAATAGCACTGCCAGATGGACGTGGATTTGAGTTCTGCCCCAGCACTAGAATGCTGTGCAACCCTGGGGCCTGCAACAGAGAGTAAAAGAGGAGGCTCCACCAGAAGTAACACCAGGGGAGCTGGGTCCTGGAGGGAACGAGGGGCACGCGCATAAGAAAGGGTTCCAGGAGGGTCACTTCTCCCGGGCATCTCAAAGAACAGTCCTGTTCTGTTCCATCTGTGTCCTCTCTCGGACCCATCAGCGGTCTCCTGGAGAGCATGGGAGAGCAGTCACCCGAGACTCAGGGAACTGAAAGGGGCTCAATGACTCAGCAATAAGTGCCTCCTGCATGGAAGGAGTACCCACCACCTCACGGGAGGGCCCACTTCCCGCAGTCTCCTAACTTTCCAAATTGTACCTGAGCCTTCCCAACATTTCTTTGCTGCATCAGCCACTCTTGAACTCCAATGTCCCTGCCATCTTCCTGTGGCCTGGCCCGTCATCCCCTAATGGAGCATGCTGCCCGGGACTCAGGTCGGGATGGGTCTGGCCTCCTGTTGCTTGGGTCCTTGCTGTGGGTGGTGGGTCCCTGCCAAGGACTCCAAGATCCTCCACACTGGGCCAGGTCAGCTCCGCACCCACTTCCTCCTCATTGCTGCAGGTGGCAGCATCAGCCTCCCAGCACACTGTTCTTTTTCTGGCCCCTCTAAATATCAGGCACCCCTTGAGATTCCCAGATCCCACAGTGAGCAGAAAGATGACTGCTGCCACCACGGAGCATCGCAGTCTGGTCTGGGCACCAACACCAGTGAGCTGGCACATGTACCAGCACAGAAGAGCAAACCCCCGGGCAGGGGTAGCAAGAACTAGGACAGGGATCAGATCTCTGTCCTGATGGGAGGCCAGCTTCCACCCGAGGCTCCCAGTCCCCTGCTTGCCCCGCACATGCCTCTGGAGAGCCTGGCCCAGTCTTCTCGCAAATGGCCCTGCCTTCGCCCACTTCCCTATTGCACCACGCCCACAGCCACTCCTCTGTTCAGAAAGGCTCTTTGGGGTGTGCAATGTAGGGCACGGTCCCAGCCACTGGCCCAGTCCTGAAAGTGCTCCCTGGCCATCTCCTCCCTTGCTGGGCTGGAGGATTTTACTACACACACACACACACACACACACACACACACACAACGCTCACACTCATACACAGGTACATTCAGACTCACCCAAATACACTCACACTCACACATACTTCACTCAAGCCTCACCTTCTCCCAGCTGGCAGAGCTCTACTGAACATCCCAGGCACCTTTCCCCCTTGTCTTGGCACTAAGTAATCAGCAGGTGACTTCATCGTGGTGAGTACATCCTGAAGTGAACTTACACATACCTAGACGACAGCCCTCCTCCACATCTGGGCTATGTGGTCTAGCGCCAGGTCTGTCCCGCAGATCCTGGCCGACGGATGAAATAAGTACTCAGACACAAGTATGCAGTGTAAGAGCAGCTAGGTGATTTCCTGGCTCTAGTGGCCAGACAGCAGGCCGGAGAAGCCAGAGCTGCTAGCTTTTATTCAGTGCAGGCATAATGCCGAGAAAGTCTGGAGCAAACACAACCTGTAGGTAATTAACATTAATTGCTCCCTTTTCAGGGAACTTGAGGCACACAGATGATCAAAGGACAGTTCCCAGTCAACATAAGTAAACAAGCCTGTTTACGATATATTCACCTGCATTCCATTGGACCTGCTCCTTCCTCAGTCTCAGGGTTATAGAACAGCTGCCTTCAGCTATTCTCCCCCCAGGGGCTCTGCAGAACCTTCCAACTTTTCAGAAAGTTTGCATCCTTTCCCTATAGTTTTTCCCACCACTCTGATCAATCCACCACAGTCTAGCCTATTGCCCCCAGGCTACACATCTGGGCAGCATGCATGGTACCGAATACTGCAGGCAACTATAACACAGTGCTAAGCATCTGTGTATCTAAACACATCTAAATATAGAAAAGGTGCAGGAAAATAACAGCATTCTAATCTTACAGGACCACTGTACTACATGCGGTCCATTGTAGTTATGCGGTGCATGACTGTATTCCCTGTACATGGGGACCTCTGCCCTTTGCAGGCCAAACCCCCTGCTCTAAGATGCTCCTAGGTTTCCCCAATTAAAGCAAGTCTCTCCTGCCCACATGTTTCCACAACTGCCAGCTTAGACAAGGGACCCTTCTTGAAGTTGATTTGACAGAAAAGTCTGCTGTAATGACTGGCCCCTCACCTCTCACTACATTCTTAATACCTGGAAGGTAGAGGGGTCATGCTGTGCCCTCCTGGAAGCAAGCCTGCAGTAAATATCCGTTGAGGGGATGGGTAAGATTCAGAAGTTGAGGGACGTGGGTGGTGGCTGAGTTCAGAGAGGTGCCGTCAGCAGGGGAGAACACACAGACACAGCTCCACTGCTCAGCAGCAGTGAGGACAAGCTAGCAAACCTCCCTGCGCCTCAGTGTCCCCATCTGTAAAGTTGAAATAAGAGCACCTGGCCTGAGGATTTGTGTAAGTAGCAAATGAGAATATGCAGGTGAACCACACTGGGCAATGGGAAGCCATTATTTCATCTCTTATTATGGTTATTATTTTATTGCTATTATTGAGACAGAGGGACAGGCTGCATTTACAAAGAATGGTGGTGGGCGGGGAAGGAAGTCACGCAAGGCTGTGAATTGGTAAGTGTGTTGCAGGCATAAAATCACAGTTCTTACATCCTGCCCTGTCAAATAATCTTTGTCAACCAAGAAAGTATATAATATTTCACCAAATGTTGGCCATACTGCAGTACATATGCTACCCATTTTCTCTCTCAACTCCTCAGCTAAGCAGCTTCCAACATCTAGGATAGAACAGTATTTCAGGCCAGTAACGGTGGTGGCTCATGCCTGTAATCCCAACACTTTGGGAGATCAAGGCAGGAGGATCCCTTGAGTTCAGGAATTCAAGACAAGCCTGGATAACATAGCAAGACCCTATCTCTACAAAAATTAAATAAATTAGGTAGGGTGTGGTGGCTCACGCTTGTAATCCCAGCACTCTGGGAAGCCAAAGTGGGTGGATCACCTGAGCTCAGGGGTTCGAGACCAGCCTGGCCAATATGGTAAAACCCTGTCTCTACTAAAAATACAAGACATTAGCTGGGCATGGTGGCACATGCCTGTAGTCCCAGCTATGCAGAGGTTGAGGCAGGAGAATCACTTGAACCTGAGAGGCGGAGGTTGTAATGAGCCAAGATTGTGCCACTGCACTCCAGCCTGGGTGACAAGAGTGAAACTCTGTCTACTAAAGAAAAAAAAGGTAAATTAGCTGGGCATGGTGGTGTGCACCTGTAGTCCCAGCTACTCAGAAGGCTGAGATGGGAGCATGGTTTGAACCCAGGAATTCAAAGCTGCAGTGAGCTATGATGGCACCACTGCACTCCCGCCTAGATAACAGAGACATTGTCTCTAAAACTAAAAAACAGTATTTCACCAATTTTTGGTCTTAGTTGTCATTTTTTTTTAACGTACAATTTTACACACAGCAGGTAAGTACACACCTGTAAAAACTCTCTTATGTGGTTGTGAATTAAAGGATGTTTTCTAGTAGCTAAGAGTCAACAACAATGCATTAAATCAATAAAGTCAGCTGACTGTGAATGCCAACTCAGAGCCTGGCCTAAAAGGAAATGCCAACTCCATGGCCTGGTGAGAGCGAGTAAAATAACAATTTGCACCTGCTGATCAACGGCCTCGCCTGGCTCATTCGGCAGTTGTGGGATCTGCTCCTCCACTCCAGAATCCTCAACTCCATGGAGAAAGTCTCCAAAGCCAGCACAGGGGTGCAGTGTGGGCACAGGGTTCTAGTTCTTAGCAAAGAAAAAACTCAAAGGGAGGAACGTTTGCAAGAACACTCACCTAGGTCAATCATGTCTGGGACCCTCTGACTACAACACTGCCATTTGGAGGGTGTGGGGAAAATTTAAAGGGCCAGTCCATTCCCAAAACCATATAGTCCTGGTTAAATATTCCCAGTGTAAGGGCCTCATCATCAAGTTTTTTCCTGTTTCATCTCTTCCCTTTGAAGAGTATGAAATAAGACAGTTTTCTCTTCCATTGGAAAAAAAATTGAAAAGCACATCATCTTCAGATGAAGGAAAGCCAGCTGGGCATGGTGGTTCACACCTGTAATCCCAGCACTTTAAGAGGCCGAGGCTGGTTGATCGCTTTGAGCTCAGGAGTTAGAAACCAGCCTGGGCAACATGGCAAAACCCAGTCTCTACTGAAAATACAAAAGTTAGCCGGGCATGCTGACGCACATCTGTGGTCCCAGCTACTTGGGAGGCTGAGGCTGAAAAATCACTTGAACCCGGGGGGCAGAGACTGCAGTGAGCTGAGATCACGCCACTGCACAGCAGCTTGGGCAAAAGAGTGAGACCCTGTCTCAAAAAAAAAAAAAAGAAAAAAGAAAGAAAGAAAGAAAACCTAGTTTTATATGGATCGGCATAATGACAGAGGCAGCCTTGTTGATGTCACATGAAAAAAGCCCTTTCTTCACCCTCTGATGAGCCGAGGTGAGGAGGCAGTGGGACCCCATCCCTAGTGGTGCCCTGACTGCTGTCACCAGCCAGTGGGTGTGCGCTAGCGGCTCTGGGCCATGTGCCTGTTTCTTTGCCAGAGAGACAAAATGTTCCAATATGTCAACTACCTTCAAAGGCACCTGCAGAGGCTGACCGTGCTCCTGACTGCTGTTCCTAGTACCCAGCCTTTAACCAATAGGAGAGACAGAGTTCCTCCTGCCTCCCAGGAGCCCAGGGTGTGGCAACCACAGGACACAACACTGGCTTTGGAGTCTCTGGTCTGATCCAGGTGCCTGTTCTCCCTAGGGATCTGACCAATCATTTTACCTCTCTCCTTCTCAGGTTCCACATCTAGAAACAAGCACAGGGATGAAGACACCATCAGTGGTCCCACAACACTCCCTTACTGCTGCTTAAGATCTATACCCTAAATCTTTCCCCAGGGCCCAGAGCTACCTACCCAGGCTGACCCACTGGTGACAGCGGGCAACGGTGGGGTCTCGCTGTCTCCTGTTCTGGGAGACTAGGTTATCAGAACCAGGGAAGCGAGGCTCTGAGTCAGCGGAGTAGGGGACAGGAAGCTGTGAAGGTGGTGCTGGGAGGAAGGGCCTGTGCAGAGGGGTGGGGCAGGATGCTGGTCCCAGCAGTGTGCGGCCAGTCTGAGAGGCTGTATCCGTTTGCTTTCTCCAGTCCTGCTGGAACAGAGTAGGGGGGGAAAAAAAGGAGGTACAGATGCCCTCTTCCTCCAGTTCTTTATTTCCAGCCAATTTGAGGTGATTCATCCACCACTGTGGGTGCCACCTCACTTCCATGAGTTTGTCACACTGTGTCCTAATTTTCTGTGTTCATGGATGCCCAGCTGCAGTTGAGCTGACCTGGAGGGTGGGGCTTAGATTTATTCATCTCAGTCACAAGGCAGCACACAGTAGCTCAGCAGACAAAATCTGATGGTGCCCTAGCCCCAGAGCTGGCCTTCTTTTCAACTGTATCTAAATGTGGGGTTTCATGTGGCCTGTAGGGTCTCCTGCAAAGTGGTGGGTTTTGCCTCAACTAACACAGCCATGGCCCACCAGGCTCCATCCACTGAGCACCCCCACTTCTGTCCTGGCTCCCTGAAGGTGGCCTCAACCTGCTGGCTGCTTCTTCCCCCTGCTCCCTGTCTCCACCCAGGCCCTCACCTGTTCAAACACCTATTCCACCTACTTCCATCAGCCCCTTCTGCTCTTCCTCAAACAATCTCAAGCCAGGTTCCTCTTGATCACTTCATGCCCATATCACAGAGACCATTTCTGAGCTAGGACCCAGCTCTAAGCATTCTGTGTAAGCACCCAGACTACCTAAAGGTGTCTCTCCTCAAGAACCTGCCACAGCTTCCTACCACCTCGCATAATGTAGCTCACCGTACTCTACCTTCAACAGTGATTACTGAGAACCTGCTTGTCAGCTGCACCCTGGGAAACAAGGATAAATAAAACACGCACAGTCTCGCCCTTGCGGACCTACTCCTGGTAGTTAGGGAAGACAGACTATCAATCAAATAACCCCAGAAAGAGAAAACTACAAAAGGCTAAGTGGAAGGGGTGTCCATTCCTGCCAGCGGCAACAGAGAAGCTGAGCCGGTTTGTCAGGAAAGGCTTCTCAGAGGAAGTAATGCCCCGGCTGAGATATGAAGAGGTACAGGGATTCACTAGAGGATGAAGGATTTGGAAAGAGCATTCCAGAGAGAGGGAACAGCAGATGCAAAGTCCCTGAGGCAAGATAATATATTGCCTGTGCAGGTGACAGAAAGAAGAGCCAAGGGGCCACTGGGCAGAGGGAATGGGAAGTGCAGGCCCAGGAGGCATGGGGAGCAGGTTTGCTGTCAGCTGCCTGGAGCAGCGCCTAATCTAGCCTGGCTTCCTATTAGTGTGCACAAGAGAAGTGACTTTATGTTAGCCTAACCTACACGCAATCAGTAAATAGATTCTGCTACGAAGTCTACGTTCCACACCACAGGCAGTGCAGATGGAAATCAGAGACAAATGTCTGTGGTCATCTGTAACCACTACTTCCACCCAACAGCTTGTGGTATCAAGAACTGAGACTTTTATAAGGGAAAAGGCCCAAATAGGCTTTAAGAGCTAATGGTCTCAACTCCATGCAGGAGTCTGACCAACCTTCAGGGTCACCACTCGAACGATGGTAAAGCCCAGCCCAGTGTGAAAAACAGTGGACAGGTCTCAGCTCCCCTGCTCCCATCAGCCACTGGCCACTCTCTGGGCAGGCAGACATCCGGTCGCTCACTTTTGTCTTGGGCCAATTTGTAACCCAGATGGAGACTCCCACATTCTATTTACCAAAACACCTTCCTCCTTTCATCTCTGAATTGCCTTAACTAAAGAAAGAACATAAACCCCAAAGCCCCAGCCCCATATTTCAGACCCCTGAGCTAGACCTACAGCCTCTCAACTATGGCTTAGTCTGCTTTGCCTCAGGGTGAAAGGCCATTCCTCCCTCCCTTCTCCATGACCCCAAGGCCTAGACCAGGGATGGCCAAACACTAACACTAGCCCAAATGCAGTGGCTCACCCTTGTAATCCCAGAACTTTGGAAGGTCGAGGCAAGTGGATCACCTGAGGTCAGGAGTTCAAGACCAGCCTGGCCAACATGGCAAAACCCCATCGCTACTAAAAAGATACAAAAATTAGCTGGGCATGGTGGTGCACACCTGTAGTCCCAGCTTCTCAGGAGCCTGAGACAGCTTCCTACTGCCCCTCACGGAGAATCGCTTCAACTCAGGAGGCACAGCTTTCAGTGAGCTGAGATCACGCCACTGCACTCCAACCTGAAACCTTGGTCTCAAAAAAAAAAAAAAAAAAAAAACAAGTAGGAAGTTTTAGAAAGATCCATTCCTCCCAAAACCAGGGGTGCTTTCTCATTAACTGAGCTTCGGTGAATTTCAACATCCCTGCCCTCCAACACATACCCTAAACTGTAGCATGCAGTATTAATAATAAAATACCTACTATCTGTAGGCCACTTAACAGTTTACAGAGCACTTTTATATCTGTTACAAGCACTTGCTAATTAATAACTATTGTTTTTTAGCATTGTTAATTTAGTGACAGTGTTACAAAGTGGCTATCTGTGCACTTCCCTCTTAGATCAGCCAGTCAGTTATGCAATCATGCAACCTGCCTATTGGATCTCTTTGGTGTGAAATTTTTACTTGTGGTCTCTACTCTTAAATGTCTGAATCTGGCAGAGATTAAATGATAATAGTAATTATAGGATCACTGAGTGCCTCTGATGGGCTAGGCATTGTTCTAAGCACTTTACATGCTTATTTTTCACATAATCCCAACACATTTTTATATCTCCATTTTCTAAATGAAGCAATTGATGGGTGGAAAGGCTAAGAGCTTCAACCAAAGACATTCAGAGAAATCAGAGCTTCAGTTAAGATTTGAACACATGAAGATCTGGTCCTGTGCCCTCACTCTTAATCACTATGATTACGCCTCTCACCTCTGTGCTGGGAACACATGATCTCTTAACAATGTAATAAATAAAAACTCTTTTACCTGAGAAATGCGAGCAACCTCTAAATTATTAGGACCAAAGAGGCACAGAAATGAGGCAGCAGTTATGTCCCACCCACTCCTCATCTACATCCTTGAGCCAAATCATTATTTCTTGATTACTTGCTGTTTGGAATCTAGACTAACTGATGCCATGGATAGCTATAAATTAACCTTACTATTCTGCATATTAGACAATGTAATTTATAGATTGGTAGTTCAACAACATACAGCCAATCACTAATCAATGTTATTTTTACAAATCAATGAGAATTCCTGACAACACTGGCCCACTCCTTGTCCTGCTTTTGACTTTATAAACCTTATTAAAAAGGGCCAAGTTCATATCTGAGGTAACTTGCTTCTGAGTCTTCAGGCAGCTGTCCTCACCTTGGCTCAAGTAAATTCTTTAAAATTCTATGTTTTGCCCAGCTTCTTTTTTTAGGTTATTTTTGGTGCTGTAAGCAGGATTCAGAGACACACTTCCAACCATCCGACACCCCTCCTGGACTCAGCCACTCGCCAATAAAAACCCTTTGTATTCTTTTGGCTCCCAGTACACTATCAAGTGTAAGGGTTAAAGTCTTCCTAAACTCAGATCTCCCTACTATTTTGAGAGGTCTAGACTTTGCTTGAATTGTTCTTTTCAACCCTTGCTTTCTAGGTAAAAAAAAAAAAAGTTTCCATTTTTGGCTACAGTCAGATTTAGGTTTCAAAATTTAAAAAAAAAAAAGGTTTTCTCTACTTCTGCCTCAAGACAGGAGGTCTGGGTCATAATATTAGTAGATTAGCACTGGTGGTTTCACTTCTTGTGACATAAAATTACATAACATGCTTCTAAAACGTGGCTTCTTTTCATTGCTTCTAATTTGAACTTATCTTTTTATTTGTCACCAATTCCCATTAGTTTTAAACCAAACAGTGTATGACAGTGTACTCTCTCACCCCAAAGAGAAAAGGGAATTTCTCCATCTGACTCATCTAGCTGCTCTAGACAACAGAGACTTTGTAGAGGTGTTAGAATGTTTTCCAGTAATGTGTACCAGTCTCATAGGGTCTCCCCAAAAGAAAAACACCTGCAGAGACTTTTAGCTAAGCTGGCAGAGACATAAGCATTGGTCATCCAGCACCATGATTAGGAACTCCTGGGTGACTCCTTGAAGAGTGATGCTCATACACAGCACACTCAGACCTGGTATATTGTTCTGGCTATGATCCCCTTGGAAAATTTTTTAAATTATAAAAAAACTGATCATCACAACTGTGCTTTCCCTTCTGGGTAACATCCCTTAAAAACATGAGCTAAATTTATACCTATGGAGCTCCATCTTGCAAATGCCTAGGTAAAGAAACCAAACTGACTTGAGATGACCCCAAAATGCAATGGCAAAAATGGAGGTCTTTTGACATTTCTAAATTAATATATTTGCATGCACAATTGGAAAAGGCAAGTTTTAGAATGAAATTTAATGGAACATCTACTTTCTCTTTTGCCTGGCTAAATCTTGATTTAAAAAAAAAATTGAAAGTACATTTTCAGAAGGTTTTTCTTTTACTGTCTCAAGAAAACCCTTTCAATGCTCAAGCTGCTTGTTTGACTTTGCTGCAAGATTTGTAACACATACTTTAAACTTTCCCAGGCCTTTCTCAGTCTCAGAGATGTAAATCTTACCATGCATTTGAAATGTTAACATCCTAGCAAAACAGTTTTCTAGCTGAGATAAAATTGGAAAATGCATTGAAGGTTTTTAGACCCTCAGAATTTTACTTCTCTAGTTTAGGCAATAAATATTCATAACAATCGTTTTCTATTATTTGTGTGACTCTTAACCTTTTGGAGTGCGTATTTCTAACCTTTTCCATGCCCATAAACAGCTGTTGTTCTCCAATTTTACCAACATTTCTTTTAATTTTCTGACTGGCTTTTGTGGGTAGATGGTAAGCTGAGAAGCTGAGACACTGGAAAATATGGCCCAAAAATAGACTGTAACCCACTAGCAGCAAGCAGTTCTTGGAAGAAGTTTTGATTATGAAAGAGCTTCAATTTTAGATTCTCTCTTTGGAGCTTTAGTTAAAGCCATACAGGATTTCTTGGAATTGGCCTCATGCATATTTATTTCTGTTGGTTTTGAATCACTAGTTCAGGTATGCCTTTAATTTAAAATTTTGGTTTATATTTAGAGTGTGATGGAAACTATTGTTTTGTTTGCTTAGCCTTCTCTCCTGTGCTAAATAAAATCATATACTGTGGTTTAGAAGAAAGAAAGTCATTTACTAAAAAATTTCAAAGACAAAAAGCTTTAAAGAGTGATTACCCTAGACCTCCAGTAAACAAAAATGTCCCATCTTCAAAATTTCTTCTTGAGGTAAATTTTAGAAAGAAAAAGACTCGTAAATAAATGTTTGCTATTTACCTGATTAAATCTAATTTTAAGAAATGTGGGGAGAGATCCAAGATGGCCGATTAACAACAGCTCAGGATTGTAGCTCCCAGTGAAAGCACAGAGAGCGAGTGGACGCCGCAATTTCAGATGAATTTCTGTGGCCCACAAACTGGGAGATTCCTGGTGGAGGAGCCACACGTGTTTCCAGCGCGACTCTTTTGGCCGGCACAGCACTTCTCAGTGCGGAGTATACGTGACGGGGTGCCCTTTGAGTCTGGCTCGGCTGGTCCCATCCCCACAAGGAGAACAGTAATTGGAAGCGCTGAGGACTGAGAGTTTCACAGGAAGCACAGCTGAACCCAGGTAGGCCAAGTGCTGTGGGGAAGGGGTGTCTGCCAAAGGAAAACTAAGAAACAGAAAAAACCTCATCACCAACAAGCCGGACGTTCACTTAGACCCAATCTGAAAGTCGGCAATTACAAAGA
>CAUYLG010018379.1:0-39071 GCA_963573385.1 Cacajao melanocephalus
CCATTTTTAGACTGCATTCTAGCCTGGGCAATAGAACAAGAATCCCGTTCTCTCTCCCTCTTTCTCTTCCTCTTTCTTTCTCTCTTTCATTCTTTTTTCTTTCTTTCTTTCTTTCTTTCTTTCTTCTTTTCTCTCTTTTTCTTTCTAAAAAAAAAACCAAAAACATAAATTGCAGAAAGTTTCTCCATGACCTGCACAAGTCTGTGATTAGTAGTTTCTAAATGAAAGAATGTGTGAAAGAAGGAACCAAATACTTGATTCAATCAGTGATAGAATGACGGGCCAGTAAGAATGGTACCTAATAAATATCAGCATCCATGGGTCTTTACCTCTTGATGAAATTCACCTGTTTAAATACAATCGTCAAAAATAATAGTTACTGCTTTTGCCTAGTTATTTAAATAAAATGCTTTTAAAAATAACATTTATTCGAGAGGGAGGACACGCTAGCTTCTCTCTGCATATGCTCATAGGGAGAATAGCTAGCCAGCCCACAAGAGTGTAACTAAAACCGTAGAGGCAACAGACACAGACCTGGAGGAGGGGAGGAGGGTCAAGCACCCTACAGAAAATAATTGGCCAGCTGAATATTGTCCCTGCAAAATTCCAATCCACAAAGTGATAACAAGCAACTTGAAATTTATTTATAAATATTTTATCATTCTCAAAAATTTGAAACAATCTACATATTCATCCATACAGGTTCCATTAGATAATTCAGGTACACTTGAATGAAGTAGTACACAGTCATTAAAAATAATAAAGATCTATATCTATTGGCACAAAAGGATTTTGTGACATATTGTTAAGTAAAAGCAAAGCAAATTAGAGAATGTTATTTACAGAATAAGCATAAGGAAAAAAGACTAGATGGCTATGTAACAGAAATGCTAACTGTGGCCGTCTCTGGAGAGGGGACCTTGTAGGTGGGGTGACCATACATCCTCGTTTGCCAGGTACAGTCTAATTTTTGGAACACTGGTTCATTCTGGAAAGTGTTCCTGGTTGTGTGATAAATTATACGGTCACCTTAGCTATTGGTAGTTTTACTTTATTCTCGTATTTTTACATGTTAGCCTGATTTCTTTTTAAAAATCAATTAGGTTGGTGGAAAAGTAATTGCGGTTTTTGCCATTACTTTTGATCTGCTGTCCAATGTTCTACACCTGGGCTCTACCCCTCCTTTTGCCATTACTTTAAACAGCTATTTTCATTTTTGAGGGGAAAGCACTTTATAATTTTTAAATGGACTGTCTTCCAGGTTAATCCAAAGTATGTGTTTTGGCTAAATTCCATGGTGTCGTCTAAACACCAGGTACTGTGCTAGGCACAGAGGATACAAGAATAAATTCAGCAATCCCTGTTCTCCACAGCTGGAGGAGCAACCACCACAGAACCACAGACCACCGTTCATGTACCAGGCGAATCACTACGTGGATGATCTCATTTGAGCCTCACAACAGCTCTATGAGGTAAGCATTATCATTATTCCCTTTTGATAAGTAACTACCAAACAGGTTGCACTACTTGCTCAAGTTTACATAGCCAGAATTTAAATCCAAGCCACCTGCTCCAGAGCCCATGTCTTAATTTGAGCATGCGGCCGGGGGGTGTAGGCAGTGGAGAGTAATAGGTAAATGCAATACCTATTGTATTGTATCATAGAAAGTCCTATGATAAAAGCAGGCAACAAGTGCTATGAGAGCACCCAGACTGCACCGGTAACCCAGCCCAGGAAGGCGGAAGTTGGGGCTCTTGAATGATGAGCAGAATGAGGATATACAGAGTGCAAGTTGGGGGAATGTTCCAGACAGAGGCAATAAATACAACAGTATAGTTGGAGTCTTCAGGGAGTGGCAGGTAATACATGCTGGCAACCTGTAAAGTGCAAAGGGGGAGCAGGGGTACGAGGCTGGCCCATGGAGGGTTTGATGTGCCCACTATGGAGCCTCGGCTGTGCCCAGAGACAATGGGCCACTGGCGAAGGATGCCAGAGAGGATCCTTCTTTTTTTAATTTTTATTTTTTTAATTTGTTATTGAGATAGGGTCTTGCCATGTTGCCCAGGCTGGTCTTGAATTCCTGGGCTCAAGCAATCCTCCTGCCTCAGTCTCCCCAAGTGCTAGAATTGCAGGTGTGAGCCACCACATCCGACCTCAAACAGGGCCCTTTGACAGCTGGTGCTGGAGGCCATATGAAGGAGCCCTGGAGGAGCCGGACAGATCAGGGAGCCCCTGCCACATAACCACAGGAGGATTTACTGTAACGCTTCTGTGGCTGAAGTTTCAGGGACCGCCACCAGCAGAGGCCCCTTCCAGGGCTTATTTCTAATTTTGTATCCATAATTTTATAGCCTTTCTCTTATAAGCCCCTCTCCCAAAACTGGTTAAGCTTCAGGCCCCCAAAAATCTAGATCTGCCCCCCTGTGAATAGTAATTGTTTTCTTGTGCCAGCTTCCAATTCCCAGCACTGTAGTAAAATTCATCTTCTTCAAATTCCTCTTTTGACTTTAGTTTCTCTTCCTTTTCTTAAAAGAAATGCCTTGTTTTTCTTAATATCCTAATCTATTCTTATCTTCTTGTTTTCATTTTGCCACCTAATTATATTTGTTACTGTCAAACTTCTGCTGCTTTTCATACCATTTCCCTCTCTCTGCTGCACCTCATAATATTTTAAAGTGTAAACAACAGCAGAGTCTGGTGAAATGGAAATAGAATAATGCCATACAGACCCCATCCATCATGGAGCAGAGCCTTCTGCTGGCAAAGACTTCCCCTGCAAGGCCCCTCTGCCCCTGTTGCTCAACTTCTGACCAGCTTCTCCTGTCTCTGGAGTTCTCTCTTCCCCCTTACCTTCTGTCTCCAAATTTTCTGTTAATTTACCTTCCTTTTCTGCTAATTTACCTTACCACTCTTTTCTTTTACCCTCTGACAGGCCTGAGGTCACAGCCCCAGGTCTTTCCTTCAAAGCCAAGCTTTGTCTTCTCAATGTGATGCCCACTAGGCACTAAAAAATAGGGTGATTATGGCAGGGTCCCCCAAAACACGGGCCCTTGGAGAGTACCGTGCAATGGGTGTTGGAGAAGGAAGCAGAAAGGGGCGATCACTATGCGATATGCATATGTGAGTCACTATGCAGATCTTGCCCCCAAAATCTGCTGCTCAAGCCTTCCCTGTTGCTCATCCTCAGTGTTCAAGGACACGAGTTCTGTCACTACCTGTGTCCTTCCCACCCTCCCCGAACCCATACTTTCAGAGCCTTCTGGAAGCACCCTGACTTAAATATTTAGCACCCATGCCCATGCATCCAACTATGCAACCAATTAGACATCCTCATCAGCAGATTAGTGAATATGGTCACCTAACCCATATTTCAGAACATGGACTCCTTGAGGGCAGTGGCTGGTTAGTCCTCGTGGCTCTCTAGTACTGCCTTGCCTGGAACTCAGTATTTGTTATATAAATGAAAACTATCTCCAAGGAGATAACATGCCCTCCAAATGTGCCTTTCACCTTCCTGGCTCGCACATGTCGCCCACTTCCTGGATGGTCCGCCCAGCTCCATCTCCCTCTCCATCTCAGCCTTGCACGATGTGCCTTCCTGCATCTACTGCTCCCTGCTCTCACCAGCTGAAAAAGCAGGGCTGAGACTGGGAGAGACACACACAGCATCGCCCTAGTAACAAGTTCTAGGCCACTGAGTCCCCCAGCAGGGTCAAACACTCTTACGTTTCTGAGTGCATTTTTCACCCTCCCAAGTCAAAGCAGCCAAATAAATGGCCATAGGCCCATACTGAGAATGTCAGATTCGTCAATAGCAATTAAGGGTCCCACTTAAAAACCGGATGGTTGGTCCACAGAACTGGCAGGATTCTTGCACGGGCTACTGAAGATCAATGTCAGCACATGTATCATGATGCCACATTGGTTGTAGTCAGAAAGATGTGTAAGCAGGAAGGTCTTGGTTCTCGCCCATGGAAAGTCAGTGGCTAGGCTTTCAAGAGACCTCAGGGCTTGGATTGACTTTGATGAATATATCACTGTCCAATATCAGATCCTCAACCTTGCAGTATCTGAAATGGACTTGCTCAACAAACCCAGAGATGACCAGACTTTCAAGGGTAAACTCCAGCTAACTAAACTCACAAAATTTGGTTGTTTCCACCTTTTGCTTTTGGCTACTGTGAATAATGCTGCTATGCACATTCAGGAACAAGTTTTGTGTGGGCATATGCTTTTATCTCTCTTGGGTATATATCTAGGAGTAAAACTGCTGGGTCACATGGTAACTTTATGACTTCTTGAGGAACTGCCAAACTGTTTTCCAAAGTAGTTGTACCATTTTATATTCCCACCAGCAATGTATGAGGTTCTGATTTATCCACATCCTCATCAACACTTGATATTATCTAACTTTCTGATTATGGCCATACTAGGTATAAAATACTCTCTTAGGGTTTTGATTTTCATTTCCCTGATGTTGAACATCTTTTTGTGTGCTTATTGGCCATTTGTACATCTTCTTTGGAGAAATGTCTATTCAGATCATTTTTTAATTGGGTTGTCTTTTTATTATTGAGTTGTGATAGTTCTTTATGTGCTTTAAACACAAACCACTTATCAGATATATATTCTTTTTCACATGTGTTAATGGCACTGAATAACATATTAAGGCACTGTCTCCTCCTCCTTGCCTGTATATTCTTGGTTTAAAACTCAAGCGTTTTTAGACTTTAATATTTCTGGCATTGAACTAACTTTATAAATAATGTGTATGTGTTTCTTCTCCTCCATACCTGATATGGTTTGGCTGCATCCCCACCCAAGTTTCGTCTTGAATTGTATCCCCTACAATCCCCACAAGTTGTAGGAGACACCCGGTAGGAGGTAATTGAGTCATGGGGGTGGTTTCCCCCATGCTGTTCTCTTGATAATGAGTGAGTTCTCATGAGGTCTGGTGGTTTTATAAGCACCTGGCATTTCCCCTGCTGGCACTTCTCCTTCCTGTCACCCTATGAAGAAGGTGCCTTTCTTCCCCTTCTCCTTCTGCCATGATTCTAAGTTTCCTGAGGCCTTCTCAGCCATACAGAACTGTGAGTCAATTAAACCTCTTTCCTTTATAAATTACCCAGTCTCGGATATTTTCCATATAGCAATGTGAGAATGAACTAATACAATACTCAAAAACTGGAGTTAAGGCGATGGTGTACATTACGACGGTGATTACCTGTCAAAGAGCATCCTGAGGTCACTCTCATATAGTTATGATATGTAAATAGACAAGGGAAGAACTGATGGAAGAATAAAAAGCTAGAGGAAGCAGGCGGGGTGCAATGGCACACACCTGTAATCCCAGCACTTTTCGAGGCCAAGGGGGGTGAATCACCCACCAGCCTGGCCAACATGGCGAAACCCCATCTCTACTAAAAATAGAAAAATTAGCTAGGTGTGGTGGCGGGCACCTGTAATCCCAGCTACTTGGGAGGCTGAAACAAGAGAATCACTTGAACCTGAAAGGCAGAAGCTGCAGTGAGCCGAGATCACACCATTGCACTCCAGCCTGGGCAACAAGAATGAAACTCCATCTCAAAAAAAAAAAAATAGAGGAGGCAACTAGTATCTTTGGATATGGACTTGGAACTGTTGAAAATGGATTCTGCAAATATTTCTGAATACAGAAAAAAAAATCGAATGCTTTTGGCAAGCACAAGGACACTCCTTACTTAGGAGTGGCCCACTACCAAGTGTTTACCAGAGAAATCAATGGCCCTTGTAGTCCTAATTGACCAGAAATCAAACCACAAGGAGTTAGCAAGTGACGATAGGGTATGGGCTTTTTTCAACATCTTCTTCTGCACTGGAAGAAGACGGAGGGTGCTCCCTATAAACTCAGGGACAGATCTGCCAGGCCACATTGAAGAGCTGTTGTTGTAACACAACATGGACTTTCATCTTGTTAAGGCTCTTCTGGAAGCAGGGAATGGAAACCCCGAATCCCAACCTGGCTCAGATAGAAAATGATGGGACGGCCATCACCAAACAGACAGGCTGCTGAAACACATGACCACCCGCCCCAGTGAGGCCTCAGCAGACCTCAGGACAGGATGACCAGTCTCCATTTTACACTCATAGGCAGGGAGATACGTCTTCCCATGGGTCAGTAATCGTAAGTACTTATGATTAAATAATTTGCCTAAGGTCACATAGCTAGGAACTGATGGAGTCAGGACTCAAACCCAAGTATTTCAGCTTCAAAGTCCATGGTCTTCACCACTGGCCTTTATTATACTTTATTCCAAGGTTACAAACTAAATGCCTGAACTACGCAACTGCCTACAAATGCACATGAAGAAGGACTGAGTTGGAATTATAAATGAATCTATATTAGTCATCATTTTAGATTCTTAAGGCTCACACCTATAATCTCTGCACTTTGGGAGGCTCAGGAGGGTGGATCACCTGGGGTCAGGAGTTCGAGTCCAGCTTGGCCAGCATAGTGAAACCCTGTCTCTACCAAAAATATAAAAAATTAGCCAGGTGTGGTGGCACACTCCTGTAATCCCAGCTACTTGGGAGGCTGATGCAGGAGAATTGCTTGAACCTGGGAAGCAGAGGTGGCAGTTAGCCAAAATCATGCTATTGCACTCCAGCCTAGACAACAGAGCAAGACTCCAACTCAAAAAAAAAAAAAAAAAAAAAAAGCTGAGCAGGACTGAAACCTCGACCATGTCAGGGTCTCCACTTGAGATCACATCAATAAACACTATTAATGGGTAATTCTTCGACCTCTTTTTGAGAGGGCCATCCAGCACAAAGTTTATATGAGTAAACAGAGTAGAGACAAAAGAATGTAAAGTAAATAGACTTAACTAAGGAAGCTTTTATTATTCCTACTCTTTACCCTATGATTTAAAATCCTAACGTAAGAACTGGCTGCCTTCAGCCAGTCTTACTGAAACTTTTTGACCTTCTACAAAGTTTAAGACTATAATCTATAACTTCCCTATATTTCCCTTAATATTTTGTTAGCCACTTTCAGTGAGTCTTAACACAGGACCTTCAAGATGATCAAGTCCAGTAGTTCTCAAAGTGCAATCCATACATCCGCAGACTCCACTTTGAGACCCCAAGACCTGGTGGTACCCAAGACATTTTCAGGGCCATCTGGAAGGTCAAAAGTTATTTCGTAATAATACTAAGACATTATTTGTCTTTTTCACTATGATGACATTTTCACTAATGATATGAAAACAATGGTAAATAAAATGGCTCATACCTTAGCATGAATCAAAGCAATGGCATTCAACTATACCAATGGTCACCTCTGTACTCTTTATTATTACATAGGAGCAGTTAAAAAGAAAACGGCCAGTGTCCCTGAAGAATGTCCTTGATGAAGCAATAAAAATTATTAATTGTATTAAATCTCAACCCTTGAGTTAATATTTAGTGGGAAAAATGGGGAGAATACATAGAGCACATCTGCCACATTCCAGGACAAAGATCCTGAGTGAAAGCGCTTGGGCCGTTGTCGAGTGGAAAGCCGAACCAGCCGTTTTTTTCATGTAACTTTATTTTTCTGTGAAAGAAGTGATAAATAATTGTTCTTCAGACTAGGGCATGAGGCAGAGATTTTCTCCAAAATAACTAAGTGGACCTGTTTCCTCAAGGAAAACAATTGACAGTATTTGTTGCCAATGATAAAACTCAAGCTTTCAAATAAAATGTTGAAGTCTAGAAAATTTGTACTTGCCGTAATGAACTTAACAGCTTCCCAATACTTAGGAACTTTCTGAATAAGGTTTGTGGGGATATTAACCAATGTGATTTTTAAATATTGTATATTTGGTATTGTATATTTGACATTGTATAATGGAATGTGTTCACAATTTGAATATTTGCACAGCTCCATGAACCAATATTTTCCCAATGGTGAGCACATGATGTATAAAATCATGAATGGCTGGGCGCAGTGGCTCCCACCTGTAATGCCAGCACTTTGGGAGGCCGAGGTGGGTGGATCACCTGAGGTCAGGAGTTGGAGACCAGCCTGGCCAAGATGGTGAAACCCCGTCACTACTAAAAATATAAAAAATTAGTTGGGTGTGGTGGCAGGCATCTGTAATCCCAGCTACTCAGGAGGCTGAGGCAGGAGAATCACTTGAACCCAGGAGGCAAAGGTTGCAGTGAGCCAAGATCGCACCACTACTCCAGCCTGGGCGACAGAACAAGACTCCGTCTGTCAAAAAACAACAATAACAACAAAGGCTGCCAATTTAGCATTCTTGCATTCATTAGAACCTGGAAGCCTCCCCCACCCCCATCCTCACTGAAGGGGATTACAGCACAAATTTCAGTTTATTTGCACCAACCAGGGCTTCTAATCTGTTACCTTTGAGAGATAATCCTACAATATGCAGCAGAATGTAGATTCCAAAACCTGCAGAGATTACATTTTATGGGAGGGGAATTATCTCTATAATCCAATTAACACAGCAAGTGACAGGGGAAAAACATAGGCTTTAGATTAGTGCTGGGGGGAGGAATTGGGACATTCTAGAAGTTAATTTATATTAACAGGTTCAAAAACCTCTGAAATGCATTTATAATTTCCTAAATCCTAATCATTAATCTGCATTATGAACCAGTAGCTTTTGGAAAGAATATTACAGCTATAAATCAAATGTTTTTTTGTTTTGTTTTGTTTTCTTTTCTTTTCTTTTGTTTTCTTTGAGATGGAGTTTTGCTCTTGTCGCCCAGGCTGGACTGACTGCAGTAGCACAATCTCAATTCACCACAACATCTGCCTCTGGATTCAAGCAATTCTCCTACCTTAGCCTCCAGAGTAGCTGGGATTACAGGCTTCCAGCACTATGCCTGGCTAATTTTTTGTATTTTTATTAGAGACAGAATTTTATGGTATTGGCCAGGCTGGTCTGAAACTCCTGACCTCAGGTGATCCGCTTGCCTCAGCCTCCCAAAGTGCTGGGATTACAGCCGTGAGCCACCGTGCCCAGCCAAATCAAATGTTTTTAATGCTTAGAATTTTCTTTATGAATGTTCTACTTTCCTTGAAAGTTGAGTACATTTCTCCGCCTGAAATGATGAGTTTATAATTCACCACATTTCCCTCTTCATCTTGGCTGCCAGGAAGCCTTGAATCAGGTTAAACACACATCCAGATAACCAAATCAACATTTGGCAGGTGATTCCCAAATTCCTAGAGGTGGGAGATTATTTGTGTCATATGGGATTAGCTAGATAATCCTTCCCCTCTCAGTGGGTCATTTTGTCATCTGTTGAGCCAAAAGGAAATGGCCACTACCAAATTCCCTTTACAGTCTTCCCAGGTTTCCAGGCAACTTCCTGTCCAAGCTCATGGTCCTAGCTGCTGAGAATCAAGGTGTCCATCAGGTGGTTACTCTGCCTTCCTTTTCAGTATCTTCCATGCTAATATGATTGATAATTACGCACATGGCAATAATATTAAACTGCTTTTATCCCCTGAAGGAAATGCTTATGTGCTCAAGATTGCCTGCATTTTCTGAGTATATTCCAAAATCTCTGAAGATTTTTATTCATGCAAGATAAGTGTGACCTTCAACTAAACTCAAATCTATAATTTAAAGTGGCCTCTTTGACTCAAAATCCTCTCCATTTCAATGCCAAATGGATCATCAGCTGCTCTCCAAGTAATACTCGCTCCAGAGGAAGGTTCCAGCTACTGATCGACGCACATTTTTGCATTTCTACTCACAGACTTAAGTTCTGCTCTCCAATATGTGACTGTAGCTTAATTGACGGAGGAATGCAAAAAGAGATTTGGAGGCGTCTGACTACTGTCGACTCATTGACTTCCCTCGGAGAATTCTTTCACTTGTCTTTTAAATTTTCCTTTCTTGTCAAAATTGCAGGTGCAGATAAATGCTGGAATCTTATTTCAATCAGAAAGTGCCAAGAACAAGAAAAGATGGAGAATTTTGATTGTCGTTGAGGACAGAGCCTCAAACAGCTGGAGGCCTTCCATTCTCTTTTAGCTTCCATCCATCTAAGAAAAAAAAATGCACCAAGGATTTCACTCAATTTGTGCAGAAAGATGAGGAAATTCACACTGAAATGAAGAATTGCATTCCCAAAATAGCGTTAACCTAGAACAGCGCTGATGGGGGAATAAGAGACCTTGGATGTGGTGGGTCCAACCTTTGGTAAAAAGTCCAGGGGATGCCCCAGAAGGGATTTCTGTATGACCATTAGCTGATGATACGCTGGCCTTTTCTTTCAGGGAGGCTTAGAGCCAGCTTAGGGATTCTCACCTCAGCCAGATTTTCTTTCTCCAGACAAATGTGTATTTCAGACAACTTATAAGTAAATCTGGAAATGATCATAAGAAAGGAAAAATAAAATGCAACAGAAGCCTCTGACTTAGTTCAGAGTCTCTCCTCCAGGGTGGGTCAAATGATTTGTCCCAGGGTCCACCTCAGAGCCTGCCCATAGACTTGCTGTGGTGGGTGTTTCAGGGATTTGAAAGATTCTGTTTCTGGCCAGGCGCAGTGGCTCATGCCTGTACTCCCAGCACTTTGGGAGGACAAGGCAGGTGGATGACCTGAGGTTGGGAGTTCAAGACCAGCCTGACCAACATAGAGAAACCCTGTCTCTACTAAGAATACAAAATTAGCCAGGCCTGGTGGTGCATGCCTGTAATCCCAGCTACTCAGGAGGCTGAGGCAGGAGAATCACTTGAACCTGGGAGGTGGAGGTTGCAGTGAGATGAGATTGCACCATTGCACTCCAGCCTGGGCAGCAAGAGTGAAACTCTGTCTCAAAAAAGATAAAGAAGAAGATTCTATGTCCATGCTGTCTCCCAAATACTCTGGACCCAGGTCCTTAGCGTCAGGGACTATATTTGATGACTTACATATCTCCAGCCTCTGGCCCAACTGCTAGCATATGGTAGATGCTCAATAACGAACTGGGGGCTGGGCACAGTGGCTCACACCTATAATCCCAGCACTTTGGGAGGCCGAGGCAGGAGGATGGCTTGAGCCCAGGATCTTGAGACCAGCCTGGGCAACAGAGAGAGAACCCACCTCTACAAAAAAAAAAAAAAAAAAAAAAAATTTAAAATTAGCCAGCATTGGGGGAATATGCCTGTAGTTCCTGCTACCTGGGTGGCTGAGGCAGGAGGATCACTTGAACACAGGAGGTCAAGGCTACCTCCAGCCATGATCATACCACCCCACTCCAGCCTGGGTGACAGAGTGAGACTCTGTCTCAAAAAAAAAAAAAAAAAGAATTGAAATGTAGCCCTTTGGTGAATGTTTATGTATAAAAACACCAGAATTTGTCCCCGGGCTAGATGTTAATCCTTCTCCATTTCTGGTCCTAATTTCCCCTCTCCCCAGCTTTAGATATACTCTTAGAAATGTGTCGTCTAATACGGTTGCCACCCACCCCAGGGAGCCACTGAGCACTGGAACTGTGGCTAGTCAGAATTGAGATGTGCTGAAATATACACAGAGCCTCAAAGAATTAGTGGGAGAAACATGGAATGTAAACTGGTTTTTTTTTGTTTGTTTGTTTGTTTTTTGAGACAGAGTCTCACACTGTTGTTGCCCAGGCTGAAGTACAGTGGCACCATCTCACTGCAACCTCCGCCTCCCGGGTTCTAGTGATTCTCCTGCCTCAGCCTCCTGAGTAGCTGAGATTACAGGTGCCCACCACCACACCCGGCTAATTTTTTGTATTTTCAGTTGAGATGGGGTTTCACTATGTTGGTCAGGCTGGTCTTGAACTCCTGACCTCATGATCTGCCTGCCTCCCAAAGTGCTGGGATTACAGGCATGAGCCACAGCACCTGGCCCTGTTTCATTAACAATATTAGTACTGACTACATGTTGAAATGATTTTTGATATATTAGGTTAAATAAAATATATTATAAAAATGAATTTCACCCATTTCCTTTTACTTTTTAAACTGTAGCTTCGGACCAGGCATAGTGGCTCACGCCTATAATCCCAGCACTTTGGGAGGCCAAGGAGGGAGGATTGATTGAGCCCAGGAGTTAGAGACCAGCCTGGGCAGCAAAGCAAGATGTTGTCTCTACAAAAAATAGAAAATTAACTGGACATGGTGGTGCACGCCTGTGGTCTCAGCTATAAGAGAGGCTGAGGCAGGAGGCTCTCTTGAGCTCAGGAGGTCAAGGCTGCAGTGAGCCATGATCATGCTACTACATTCCAGTTTGGACAACAGGGTGAAACCCTATCTCAAAAAAAAAAAAAAAATTAGCTTCGGCCAGCACTGTTGCTCATGCCTGTAATCCCAGCACTTTGGGAAGCCAAGAAGATTGTTTGAGGCCAGGAGTTCAAGACCAGCCTAGGCAACATAGCAAGACTTCTTCTATATACAAAAATAATAATAATAAACAAAATAAATAAAAATGTATCCTCTAGAAAAGTTCAAAGAAACTATGTAGTTTGCATTGTATTTCTACTGGACCATGCTGGCTCGACCTTACCTGACTCTCATTCAGATCCGGCAGAGTCTACTGTGACCCCTAGTGACTTGACAAACCTAGTGTCAGACCTGAGGTCCACAAACCACAAAAGTCTCCAGAAAGCCCAGAAGCAAGTAGCAGAAGGCCGATCCAATCTTGCCGAGCCACATCGCGTGCACAGCGGGTCCCCTTGCAGGACCTGTGCTTTGCTGCCCTCTGCTGGCCGCGTCCTGCTTCGCAAAGTCCGTGGGCAGTGGCCTCTCCTGCTGCACCCCACGAGCCGCAGCTGTGCTCCTACTTTTCCTCTGCTTCCCTCTTCCCTTGTTAGCCTTGTTTTTAAGAGTAGATGGCAAGGAAAAGGGAGACTGCATCTTTTCAAAAAGAAAACGTGATCTGGTAGAAGCAGTTTCTTTTTTAGATCATGATCTATTTCCTTCAGAAACGTAAAGGTTATCTTGCAGTGTTCTTCACACTTCATTCATGCCTTGTATCCTGTGGGGCATTTGTTAAATATACAAATTACCAGGCCTCTCTGTGGCAAATTCTGGATCAGTAGTTTACAGCTGCAAGCCCAGGAACCTGTGTGTAACAAGCTCCACAGGTGATTCTTGTCCCCCCTCCCTGGAGGAAGTTTGAGAAATACAGCTGTGAAGCTGTGCATCTTAAACGTGGAGATGCTCACGGGCTACCTGCGCCCTTGTTAAACCCTGATTCTGATCCGGTAGGTCCTAGCTGAGGCCTGATAGCCCACAGCTGTAACAGGCTTCCAGTTGCTGCTGCTGCGGCTGCCGCCGCCGCCGCCTAGGACCACACTTTGAGTAGCACGGATGTAGTTATGCAGGGTCCACGCCCTCAGGTGTAGCCTTAATAGCACACCCGTCCTATTTAAAATCACGACGCACTCTTGCTGCCCACCACTCCCACCCAGGCTGCTCTAAAGAGCAAACGCGAATTATTGCTTTTGTCTGGAAAAGCAAGGATGCCCCCTTTTGACAGCTCAAAATATTTTCTGTAAAATGCCTGGAGAGGAATGGTAGATGTATTTTCCCACAAAACAAGGTTTTTGTTAAATCATTATTGGTTAGAAAGAATTCATTTCTCTAATAAACTAACCATGTAGCCCTGTGTGTTGAAACCATGTAGAGATCCTGGCCATTTACACTACAAAGATTATAGGGAGTGACTCAGTGCCACTGTCTGAGAGGGGGACCTCTGAAGATTGTCCTGAAGATGAACTCTGCAGGGAGAGCGGGGCTTGGGAAGTGAGCAGTCGCCTTTGAGACCTGTCCATGGTGTCTAATCTTTAAACTCAAGTTTCTGTCTTTAATTTCCTAACCCTTTCCTGCACTGGTTTCCAGCAAACATTTTTACTGCTGTCAGATCGAACAGTCATGCTGGCTGAGGTTGTCACTGCTCCTAGCTGTGCCCTGTGATTCTCTGGAAGTTTTGAGGGAGAGGCAGTGGATGGAGAGGGACTCTTTTGTATCAGCTTTAGTTAAACTCTGCATTTGAAACTCTCTTTTTAAAGATGAACTTTGGATTTACCAAAGGTAATGCCTTGATTTCCCAAGACATGAGACTGCATCGAAAACTGTGCAATTTCCAGACACCGATGAAATTGCATTCATTAAACAGAGCCCTTTGGGGGGGGAAATCTTAAATGATCAAAATGTAACATATGCACTAGTGTATAAAAATTATCTGACCATTCTGTTTCTGGCTTAATTTCCAAGGCTCAGAATATGAGTCTAACTTCTATCTACACAGCTTACATGATAGCAGATTGCTGCTGATGGAGTTGTTTGTTTTCTTTGTTTCATTTGAAGGCCAAGAATATAATACATCTTTACAGTTAATACCTTCCCATCCTCACCCCTGAATTTTCAAAATACTCCTTCGATAGTTAGCTACATAGCTCCCATTAAAGTCAAATTTCCTTAGATGAGGAAGTCGCTGAATGCCTAATTACACACTCAATGCTGGAAAAAATATTCAGACTGCATTCACATTGCCAGCTTTCTTTCCCCATTACACAACAGAAGATTTATCCTTTCATCTTGTACATGAGCTTTGCTCTTGCAAGCTTGTGATTCCATGTAACATATATTAGTATATCATTCACTATTAGCACCAACCTTGACAATCTGGAAGTTATGCCTCTCTCAATGTTATATATAGTCTTTCTTCTGAGCTAGAAACAAACCAAACCAAAAATAATCACCAAATCCCACATCCTGGCTGTCACTTGGCCAGACAGAGTGACATTGCAACATCCCAGGGCCCCACAGATCTCCTGTGAGCTGTGTGGATTCCTGCCATGGGCTGCACCCACGTAACTATCAAATGCAGTTCACTGGCAGAAAGCCCATTTAAACCTTTATCCAGTGGCATGCTCAGGGTTTTTTTCTGGACAGGTTCCTTCTGCCTGTGGAAATAAGTGAGTGCTCAGTGATTAGTCACTATCCAAGGATCAATGTAGTTCCTACTGAAAGTGACCCAGCAAAATGTGTAAAGCATGTATATGCACATCTGACTTTGTTAATTTTCAAAAGCTTAGATTTTGAAACATTCATGCAGTTTGACCAGAAGCAAAGCCCAATACCTACATTCTCAAACTCCAAGGTCAGAAAGTAACTAAAGAAAAACTGCAACCTTCAATTGGGCTGCTGCCAAGGCCTCAGGTGTGTGGGTGTCACCTGGTTTTCCCAGATGTCAGCAGAGAGACAGGATTTGATAGATAGATAACTTAGCCCTCAACTCTTGGGAACAGCTACCGCAATGCTTGGACCGCCTACCAATTCACATTGCTAGCAGGTTCCCAATAAATGCCGCTGACAGACTGTCGAGCTGAGGCAGGTCTACTGGGGGAACAATTTGCTGAGTGGTCCAGCAAACGTCATCATGTCACGCAGAGCCTCAACAACTCATTTGGGGAGTGAGCCAGCTTCCAGCCTTGCGCCTTCCATGATTCTGCCAGGAGAAACCAAGTCATAACAATTCAGTGCCCTGAACACCGGCATGAGAGGACTGGGGACCGGGGCCTAAGAGTTCTCTGCTTCCCATAACTGCTGTCACAAATGGCCCTGGCTCTCACTTCCCAGGCTCCTATGATTATAAAAATGGGAGTAAGAGATGAAACCCCGGGAGAGTCTTCCTGGGGTTCAAAGAGTAGGAAGAAACCTCCTGTGGGGTGGCACCAGCCAGTACAGTCTCCTTAGAGCCTGGGCATCTGCTTATAGCCCCATAACAAGGAGAGATGCCCGGGGACAGATTCACTAAGTCCCTAGGGTTCTTCTCAGGCCTGGGACTGTGCCTCCCTAGAGTGACAGTCGTGACCCTGCCCAGAGAGCCAATTTGAGAACTGCTATGCCACAAGAGTGACAAAGGCAAATAACATATCAATATTCTTGTGCAAATACAGTTGTTTCAACCTCCTGGGCCTCCTGAAAAGGTCTTAGGAACTCCCAGAGGTCTGTGGACCACACTTGGACAATCACTGACCTGTCTCATGATTCTGCTTTTGTCACCCTGTCTCGTGTATTTGTTTGTCTACTTGGCATCCCTTCTACCTGGCTGTAAGCCCTATAAGAGCAATGACTCGGTCTTTTTCTCCCCTGTAACCACAGTTTCAGGGGTCAAAAAGAATGCCTGGAACATAATATGTACATAATAAGTGTTTGTTACATGAATGAATAAATGACTGGGGTAAGGAAGCAAAATAGACCCTCCCAGGACAAGTGCCAGGACTTCTGCGATCACACAGGTAGAGCACGTTCCATAGCACCTGGCACGTGGGCTGCACTCAATACCTTTACTCTCCATCTTGGCTGAGAGGTTGCTTGCTGATGGACTGAATCCTCCCAGTCCTGACAACCTTCATTGGCCAGATCATGGCCAGGGATCTGGGTTCTTGCAGCCCTTTCTCAAGGGAAGATCCCAGAGAAATCCTGGCTGCTCCTCAAGCACAGGTACACCCCCCAGATAGGAGCGTGGCAGACATTCCTCCTTCCCGCAGCTGGTGTCTCTCCAAATTCAACCAATGTCCAAGTCCCCTGGTGCTGACTACAGTTGGCTCGAATCAGCCACTGCTTAATCTGAATCTCAGTGTGAAGCCAAGAAGAGAATTAGTAGAGCCAGAAGGTGAAGTCATTAAGGTCTGGTATTATGCAAACTTTTTCGAAAGTCATTTTTCTGGGATCTTTCCTGACTGGTATGTCCTTCCCAGTCTACACACATTTTCCCTGCAGAATGTCTCTCTGCACTCCCTAGAAGATCTACAATACAGGCAGGTCACCCTTCCTCTGCCTTACCTGCTCTGGCCAATTAAAATAAAATAAAATACAGGGAGGACATGTACTCTGACCACAGAGCTCTCTTAGTCAGCAGGTGTGAGTTTCACTCTATAAACTCAGGATGCAAAAAAATGCCACACTGATTTTCTAGGCACTCCTTTTGTGGGATATTCAGCACCACGTGTCATGATGACACCCTTTCCCTGGCAATGGCCACATTGGGAGGAGCTGTCTCCAGGTTCCGGAATGAGGACCTCAAGGAAGCAAGCAGCTCTCTTTGTGTGTGTGTGTGTGTGTGTGTGTGTGTGTGTGTGTGTGACAGAGTCTCGCTCTATCACCCAGGCTAGAGTACAGTGGTGTGATTTCAGCTCACTGCAACCTCCACCTCCTGGGTTCAAGTGATTCTCCTGCCTCAGCCTCCCTAGTAGCTGGGATTACAGGCATGTGCTACCACACCTGGCCAATTTTTGTATTTTTAGTAGAGACAGGGTTTCATCATGTTGGTCAGGCTGGTCTTGAACTCCTGACCTCAAGTGATCCGCCCACCTCGACCTCCCAAAGTGCTGGGATTACAGGCATGTTCCCTGTGCCTTGCAGAAGCAGGCAGCCTTCTAAGGGGATGGATACTCATGAGAAAGAGGGCTTTTAGATGGGACAGCCAGAGAAGGCTTCTTTGAGGAGATGGCATTTGAGCAGATATGTAAATGACATGAAGATCTGCAAGGAAAGCATCAGGCAAAGGAAGAACAAACATAAAGATCCGAGGCAGGGCTGAGCTGGGCATGTCAAGGAAAAGCATGAAGGCTGGTGTGGCCAGAATGGGGTGAGAGTGAGGTTGAGAGGGAGGTAGAGGCCTATCTTTGTTAAGCCTCGTAGGCCTTGGTAAGGAGGTGGTTTCATCCAAAGTGTGATTCATGCCATTGGATGGCTGTGAGTAGGAGTGACCTGGCTGACTTGCTCTTTATAAAGAGTACTCTCAGCCAGGCACGGTGGCTCACGCCTGTGGTCCCAGCTACTCAGGAGGCTGAGGCAGGAGGTTTGAGCCCAGGAATTTGAGGCTGCAGTGAGCTTTGATTACACTACTGAACTCCAGCCTGGGCAACAGCGCAAGACCCTGTCTCTAAAATGATAACTAACTGACTAAATAAATAAATAAATAGCACTCTCACTGCTATGCAGAAAATAGATTGCAGGTATGGGAAAGGAGAAAGAATGATGACACAGAGACCAGAAGGCAGGCACCCACAACAGGAGTCCAGGTAAGAGAGAAGTGACTTGGACTAGGGGAGCAGCAGAGGACACGGTGAGAAGTCATTCAACTAAGATATGTTTTGGATTTCTTTTCTCTGGTTTTTATTTTTATTTTTTTTAGGGTCTCACTATGTTGCCTAGACTGATCTTGAACTCTTAGGCTCAAATGATCTGCCTACCTCAGCCTCCCAGAGTGCTGGGATTACAGGCATGAGTTATCATGCCTGATCAACCAAGATGTATTTGGAGATGAAACTGGATGACAAAGTTGGATTAATGTAGGTGTAAGGGGAATAGCATAACCAAGGATGGCCCCTGGGTGTTCGACCTGAGCAAAATCTAGGTGCATCTTGGTAGTATATACTGAAATGGAGAAGACTGAGGTAGGAGATTTGAAGGATAAAAGCAGGTTCTATTTTGAAGAGGTCCAATTTGAGACACTTATTGGACTCCCAATGGGAAATCTCAGCTAGATGGACAAACATATGCAAGTATGAAGCTCCAGAGTGTTGCAGAGGTTGGAGCTGAAGATATGTACGGTTGACCGCAGTATCCATGGGGATTTGTTCCAGGACCTTTTGTGGATACCAACATCCACAGATGCTCAAGTTCCTGAAACAAAATGATGTCGTAGGCCAGGTGCAGTGGCTCATCACACCTTGTAATACAAGCACTTCGGGAGGCCAAAGTGGGAGGATCAATTGAGCCCAGGAATTGGAGACCAGCCTGGGCAATATGGTGGAACTCCATCTCTACAAAAAACACAAAAATTCGCCCAATGTGGAGGCTCACGCCTATACTCAGGAGGCTGAGGCAAGATGATTGCTTGAGCCGGAGAGGTCAAAGCTGCAGTGAGCCATAATTGCACCACTGTACTCAACCCTGGGTGAAAGTCTCAAAAACAAAACAAAACAAAACAAAAGGTGTAGTATTTGCATATAATCAATGCATATTCTCCTGTGTACTTTTTTTGAGACAGAGTTTTGCTCTGTCACCTAGGCTGGAGTGTAGTAGTGCAATCTCGGCTCACTGCAAACTCCACCTCCCAGGTTCAAGCTATTCTCCTGCCTCAGCCCCCAAACTAGCTGAGACTACAGGCATGTGTCATCATGCCTGGCTAACTTTTGTATTTTTAGTAGAGACAGGGATTTGCCATGTTGGCCAGGCTGGTCTCGAACGCCTGACCTCAAGTGATCCACCCACGTCTGCCTCCCAGAGTGCTGAGATTGCAGGTGTGAGCCACTGCACCTGGCTTGTGTACTTTAAATCATATCTAGATTACTGATATGGCACCTAACACAATGCAAATGCTATGTTGTTGTTTACTGTTTAACTGTCATTCTTGCTATAATGACAAGAAAAGTCTGTACATGTTCAGTATAATTTTTTTTCTGAATACTTTTGATCCACAGTTGGTTGACTCCATGTACGCAGAACCTACGGATATGGAGGGCCAATAGATATTGGCAAATAGATGGCACTTAAACTCACATGACTGCATGTCGCCCAAGAGAATATAAGTAGAGAAGAGAGAAGAGGACTGAGCCCGAGGGCACACATCAGTTAGAGGTGAGAAAGAGATGCCAGAAAAGAATACCGAGATGGCAGGAAAGACAGAGAGCACTTCGAGAAGGGGGTTCATCGTATCAATACTACTGAGAACTGAAGTAAGGTAAGGCTTGACAGTTGACCAGTGGGTTAGGCCAAGTTTTGACCTTCGTAAGAACAGTTTCAGCAAATTGGCAGGGATAGGGCCGGGCACCATGGCTCATACCTGTAATCCCAGCACTTTGGGAGGCCAAGGTGAGCAGATCACCTGAGGTCAGGAGTTCGAGACCAGCTGACCAACATGGAGAAACCCCGTCTCTATTAAAAATACAAAATTAGCCAGGTGTGGTGGTGCATGCCTATAATCCCAGCTACTTGGGAAGCTGAGGCAGGAGAATCGCTTGAACCCAGGAGACAGAGGTTGCGGTGAGCAGAGATTGGGTCACTGCACTCCACCCTGGGCAACAAGAGTGAAACTCCATCTCAAAAAAAAAAAAAAAGTGACAGGGATAAAAGTCGGTTGAAGTGGGTTGAGAAAATAAAGGCCTCTGGGCTGAATGTGGAGGACTGAACAGCTGCATTTCTTTTTTTCTTTCTTTTTTCCAGGAACATGTGCACTTGATTGAATGCCATTGTAGAAAAGTGTGTGAGAATAAAGGGCTCAGACAGGACTCAGGCCCAGGGTGCAGGGCTGCAGTGGAAGGTGAGTACCTGGGTGCTACTGCTGGTCTTAGAGACCCTTTGTCATCTGAGAAATTGTTTGGAATATTATCATAGAACTACTGATGAAAAGGATGCTGAGTGCCATGGTCACATGGGTGCCAAGGATGAGGGCGCAGACGTTCAGGCACTTGGCAGTGGAGGCATAGGCTTGGGACCCGGTCAGGTCGCCAACCATCTTTCAGTCCCTAGACTTCATTGAGTAGGTGGATGCTATGAAGCCCAGGCAGCACCTGCTCATGAAGAGGGTGTTGAACAGGGACCAGATGACATGGTTGGGCACGGTGGTCTCCCTATGGATATAGATCATGGTGGATGTCAGGGGAGCAGGGTTGTGGGGCGCCCCCAGCACAGCCACCTCATGCTCCTCCTCGAGCATCTCGTAGTTGGGGGGTGGCCAGTGTTGGCGGGAGTGAAGACGGTTTACACAATGTAGTTCATGGTGTCCAGGGAAGACCAGCTGTGGTCGGGATGATGGGATGGTTCTCCAGCTGCATTTATTTGTTTCCTCTTGAATTTTCACTAAAATGACAACAAAGTGTTTAAAATGCATAAACCTATGGAAGAGAAAAAACAAGAGCAGTGGTAGGAGCATATGAGAGATGTCAATACAATTTTGGAATCTAGAAAGTAGATGGATGAGGCCGGGTGTAGTGGCTCACGCCTGTAATCCCAGCATTTTTGGAGGCCTAGGCAGGCTCATCACTTGAGGTCAGGAGATCGAGACCATCCAGGCCAACATGGTGAGACTCCATCTCTACTAAAAATACAAAAATTAGCCAGGCCTGGTGGTGCATGCCTGTAGTCCCAGCTACTCAGGAGACTGAGGCAGGAGAATCACTTGAACTTGGGAGGCGGAGGTTGCAGTGAGCCAAGATTGTGCCGTTGCACTCCAGCCTGGGTGACAGACCAAAACTCCATCTCAAAAAAAAAAAAAAGAAAGAAAGTAGATGGATGAGTACCAAGTGACTCAGAAGCCTAAAGAAAATTGAAAGTTGAGGATCTATAGTCTAGAGGAGCAAGAAGTGGTCTAATTCTTGCCAAGAACCTCAGGAAGTTTCAGGAGTTGAAGGTACCAAGTACTTGGGAAGGTGGGGTTGCTAGAAGGAGGTGAAAGCAGGAATGAGTGAAAATCTTCATAGGAAGAAAAAGACTCCTAGATCCTCTCCTCACCCCCACACAGCTGGGTGACTGCCCCTCCATCACCCAATCAAAAGAGTAAAACCTGGGCCAGGTGTGGTGGCTCACGCCTGTAATCCCAGCACTTTGAGAAGCTGAGGCGGGTGGACCACTTGAGGTCAGAAGTTCAAGATCAGCCTGGCCAACATGGTGAAACCCCAGCTCTATTAAAAATACAAAACAAAACAAAACAAAAAAATTAGCTGGGTGTGGTGGTGTGCACCTGTTATCCTAGCTATTTGGGAGGCTGAGGCAGGAGAATAGCTTGAACCCAGGAAGCGGAGGTTGCAGTGAGCGGAGATTGCGGCACTGCATTCCAGCCTGGCCAATAGAGTGAGACTCCATCAAAAATGAAAGAAAGGTAAGGAAAAGAAAGGAAAGGGGAGGGGAGGGGAGGGGAGGGGAGGGTGGGAGAGATAGGAAGAGAGGGAGAGAGAGAGAAGAAAGAAGGGAGGGAGGGAGGGAGGGAAAGAAGGAAGGAAGGAACGAACGAAGGAAGGAAGGAAGGAAGGAAGGAAGGAAGGAAGGAAGGATGGATGGATTAGGAGGCTGGTAAGAAGAAACAGAGTGAAAGACCAATTCCTCGTTTCCCACAACAGGAAGTCAATAGATACTATATAAAACCAAAAAAATCAAGAAGTAGCAGTACATATGTTATTTGGGGAATAAATAAAGATAAAGAAAACCTAAAGAAACAGTTTTAAAATGGAAAGAAGCTGCTTCTGTGGGAAAGAAGTTGGATAATCCTTATTCTAAGCCTTGTAAAACTGTTCAATTTTAATTTTTTTAACATATTTATAACTATATGACTTTTTAAAACAATACACGTACAGCCTTGATAAAATAAAGGTTAATGTTTAAAAAATAAAGAGAAAGAAAATAAGAGATGAGAGAGAGAAGACAAGTAAAGATGCAACAGGTCTATTCAAAAGTCTGGACTTGGTAAGGTATAGATAGCAAACAGCTTTAATTTTCTTCAATTGTTGCTTTCAATCACTTTCCAGTTGAATTTCATTTTCCTGTTACTTAATGAAACATTGAGCAGATTTCTTAACTTTCTGGTGACTTTAGATTATTAACTCTATTCCATTTTAGTGCTAATCTCATCAATAATTTTAGTCTCGTCCCCACCCACTCCCACAAGCCAACCAGCTTTTGGAGTTGGAGTGTGGCCCTGAAGGAGTCCATTCTTTTCAACTCCCGTTGCCAGTTTCCTGAGGTGGGATATCTGACCTTGGCTCAGACCTCTTCCACCCCCTCAGCTTCTCCTCCCACTTCATCCCCGACAGTTCTAGTCAGTGGGCTCAAAACCTTTCCCTGGGTTTCCTTGAACCACAAAATCTTAACACTCCCAACAGGAAGGACAAGCTGCCTGCTGCAGCCTCCCCTCTGCCTGGCCACCCCCCAGCTTCCATGTTCCCCACTCAAAGGGCCAGAGGGAGACAGATGCCCAGCTGGAGAAAGGATATCATCTCCTCCACTTGCAGTCACAAGTGGGTCTCTGGGACCCCTCACTTGCTCTATGGGAGGAGAATGAAGGGCACAGCTCTCCCCCCTAGGCTGACAGCTGATGTGATCCCCTCTATTTTTTTTTCTTAATATAAACTAAGGATTAATAGGAAAAGTGAAGTGACAGCTGGGGAAACAGAGACAATTAAACCACCTCTTAATATGCTTCTTTGTCTCCATCTTTGACGCTGATCCATCAATTCCAGGACCACAGGGAAAGTCCTACCCAATATGTTATTTCAGGATTGCTTAAGAGTGTTGCTGTTCAGAGAAGCTGAGAAATGGAGCCATTGCTGGAGGGGGATATGGGATCAGAGAGGCACTTCCTTTATTTCTCTTTGTTTCTTTTTATTTCTTCCTTCCTTTTTTTCCTTTTCTTTTTTAGGCTGGAGTATAGTGGCACAATCATACCTCATTGCAGCCTCAAGAGAGCATCACCACACCTAACTATTTTTTTTAATTATTTTTGTAGAGACAGAGTCTCACTATGTTGTTCAAGCTGGTCTCAAACTCCTGGACTCAGGTGGTTTTCCCATCTTGGCCTCCCAAAGGTCTGGGATTACAGGCATGAGCCACCATGCTGGGCTGGGGAGGTATTTTCTTAACTGGGAAGTATTACTGCATGTTTGTACACTGATGGGAATAATCCAGTTGGGAAAGCAGGGGGCAGACAGTGACACAGAGAAAGGGGATGATTGCAGGAGCAAGTCCTTGAGCAGGCAAGAAGCGGTGGACCAGGGAATACACAGTGCCAGCAATAGGAGCAAGGATGGGACATTCATTGCAACTCTCCAGAAGGCAGAGCATAGGCAGCTACCAATTAAGGTACATTCAAAGTTTAAGATGAGCCTGGCCAACATGGCAAAACCCTGTCTCTACTGAAAATACAAAAATTAGCTGGGAGTGGTGGCACACGTTTATAACCCCAGCTACTCGGGAGGCTGAAGCAGAGAATTGCTTGAACCCGGGAGGCGGAGGTTGCAGTGAGCCGAGATTGTGCCATTGCCCTCCAGCCTCGGCGACAGAGCGAGACTCTGTCTTGAACTCCTGACCTCCAGTGATCCACTCACCTCAGCCTCCCAAAGTACTGGGATTACAAGTGTGAGCCAATGTGCCTGACTGAGACTCTGTCTCAAAAAGATAAAATAATAAAAGATAAAAATTCCAAGAAAAACCCCAAAAGGAGCCAGACCAACAGCTAAGAGTGAGAAGGAGAGAGGTGATATTCAAAGTCTGATGGCAGAGGAGAAGCTATAATGCAGTCATTTCAAAGAGGGAGAGCAACTTGACCCTGGCAATAAGCTGGACAACTGGACGAGGCTGTGGGCTCCTGACATTCACCATCCTTTGTGGGCTTTTCTCCAGGCATAGCCAGCTGCTCAGGTGCAGGCAGGGAATGGAGGATGAGAGGTGCTAAGTTCATCAGAGTTGGGGTTTTGCCAGGGAAGTGTGGGTGGAGAGAGAGGCAGGTGAATTAAGTGTCATGTCAGGGGGTGATGTCAGGGATGAACTGATTAAGGTGGGAAGTAGGGAGACAAGGGGATCATAGGAAAGTGGGTAACTGAGTGGAGGTTGGTGGACAGGGGTCCCAGTGGGAAAAATGCTGGAGCATGTCAAGAGACTGAACATTTTGGGGGTTTCCACTGGAATTTCCACCACATTGTGACATACTTGGTCCTGCTGTAATTCCCTAGCATTGCCTCGCTTACGATCTTTCTGTGGGTCCCCTTTATGTTAGGTTAGTAGCCTCTGCCACCTGAGATGTATGCCTGCCTCAGCTTCTCTGATACGTGAGATTGAGAGCTTCCCCAGACCTTCTTCACTTTCATTAGGAAGGAAATCTATTTCCTTTGCTCATGCTCATTATTCATTTTCTCTTTTTTTTTTTTTTTTTTTTTTTTTTAAGACAGGGTCTTGCTCTGTCTCCCAAGCTGGAGTGCAGTGGTGTGATCTCAGCTCACTGTAACCTCTGCCTCCCAGGTTCAAGCAATACTCCTGTCCCAGCCTCCTGAGTAACTGGGATTACAGGAATGCACCATCACGCCTGGCTAATTTTATATTTTCAGTAGAGATGGGGTTTCACCAGGCTGGCCTCAAACTCCTAACCTCAGGTGATCCACCTGCCTCAGCCTCCCAAAGTACTGAGATTACAGACATGAGCCACCACATCCACCCTCATTATCCATTTTCTTCCCCTCTTGGTTCTCTTTTTTTTTTTTTTGAGAGACAGAGTCTTGCTCTGTCACCCAGGCTGGAGTGCAGTGGCATGATCTCAGCTCACTGCAGCCTCCGTCTCCTGGGTTCAAGTGATTCTCCTACCTCAGCCTCCTGAGTAGCTGGGATTATAGGCGTGCACCACCAAAACCAGCTAATTTTTTTACTTTTAGTAGAGACGGGGTTTCACCACATTGGTCAGGCTGGTCTTGAACTCTTGACCTCATGATCCACCTACCTCAGCCTTCCAAAGTGCTGGGATTACAAGTGTGAGCCACTGCACCTCGCCTCTTTGTTCTCTTTCTCCCTAACATCCACCTCTCTCTCCATGGGCCACCCAGAGGCCTCATAGAAACTTTCTCTCTCCAACCAACCTATTGACCCCTCTCCCTGTGGTGCCTGCCACACCACCATAGTTGTGTCCTAGTTTTTCTACTGACTTCTTTTCAAATGTTTGTGCATCAGATTAGAATGAGAAGTGGTTGCAGATAAAGTTTACAGGGGAAAGGGTGTGACCACCATCCTCTTCACAGGAAATAACGGGCAGTCGTAGGGAATTAATCCAGTCTGCAGTACCCCACATAGTCAGAGAGAGAGCACTGTTCTCTGAGTGTCTCCTGTGGTAGCAGAATTCCCCAGGGCCTGGCTTTCTTGGCAAGGGGCTAATGGAGAGCAATAACCGACGATAGCTGGCTCTAAGTGTCCACTTAAAAGCCCCGAAACTCATAAGGAATCATGGGTTATTAACATGGCAAGAGGATGAGAGAGATTTGCTTCTCTACAAACCTGAGAGCCCCTGGCTTCCAGTTTTCCAAATTTGCTTTAAAATAATTGCTCTGTTTTCTTCACAGCAACAGTTTTATTGCGGCAAAGATGGTTCACTGTACCTGCTATAGTTTGACTGTGTCCCCTCCAAAATGCAGCTGTTGAAACGTAATGGCCAATATGGTTTGATTCTGGGTCCTCACTCAAATCTCATGTCAAATTGTAATTCCCCATGTTGGGGAGGACCTGGTGGGAGGTAACTGAATCATGGGGGTGGATTTCCCCTTTGCTGTTCTCATGATTATGAGTGAGTTCCCACGAGACCTGGTTGTTTAAAAGTGTATTGCATGTCCCCCTTTGCTCTCTCTCTCCTGTTGCCATCTGAAGACATGCTTGCTTCCCTTTGCCCTTCCACCATGATTGTAAGTTTCCTGAAGTCTCCCCAGCCATGCTTCCTGTACAGTCTGTGGAACTGTAAGCCAATTAAACCTCTTTTCTTTATAAATTACCCAGGCTCTGGTAGTTCTTTATAGCAGTGTGAGAGCGGACTAATACAGTGGCCAATTGACAGTATTAATAGGTGGGGCCTTTAAAAGGTGGGTAGGCCATGAGAGCATCTTCTTCATGAATGGGGTTAAGGCCTTTATAAAGGAAGCCTCACACGGCATTCCTCCCCTCCATAGCATGCAGCAATAAGGTGCCATCTTGGAATCAAAGAGCAGCCTTCACCAGACAACCAAACCTGCTGGGACCTTGATCTTTAACTTCCCAGCTGTAAGAACTGTGAGAAATACATTTCTGTTCTTTATAAATTACCCAGTCTCAGATACTTTGTTATAGCAACACAAACAGCCTACAACAGCATCTCAAAATTTATTCTCTTCTTTTTAAATAATAGCACCCCTAATTCTTAGCTGGACACATGGGTATCCGAAATAAAAACCAGACTCACTTGTAGCTAGGTATGGCCATAAGTCTAAATTCTGAGCACAATGGGGTGTGATTTCTGGTCATACACTTTAAAGTAAGGGATGGGTTTTCCTTGCTTCTACCCTTCTGCTTGGAATGGCAAAGAAACAGGGAAGAAGAGGCCAAGGTCTCTGCATGATCTTGTGGACACAGCCACTATACCCGCCCTGGGCCAGCTTCGCCAGACAGAAATAAGCTTCCATCTTGTTCAGCACAGTGTTACTTTGGGGCTCTGTTACCTTCATCTGAGATTGTATCCTAGCTAATACCCTCATCCTTCTCTTTCTTTGGCTATATAGGTGACAGACATGTACAAAATGCCTAATGCATGCTTTGTTCTTTCCATCCTTCATTCCATTCTTGAATCATTACTGATAAGCCTGTTACCTTGGTGATTTTCTTCTTAATAGTGGAGCATTTAGGCCAGACGTGGTAGCTCACACCTGTAATCCCAGCACTTTAGGAGGCTAAGGCTGGCAGATCACAAGGTCAGGAGTTCAATACCAGCCTGACCAACATGGTGAAGCCCTGTCTCTACTAAAAATACAAAAAAAAAAAAAAAAAAATAGCCAGGCATGGTGGTGGGCGCCTGCGATCCCAGCTACTCGGGAGGCTGAGGCAGGAGAATCGCTTGAACCTAGGAGGCAGAGGTTGCAGTGAGCCAAGATCGTGCCATTGCACTCCAGCCCAGGCAACAAAGCAAGACTCCGTCTCAAAAAAATAAAAAGTAATAGAGCATTTAAAATTTATATCAGGCTGAGTGCTGTGGCTCACACCTTTAATCCTAGCACTTTGGGTGGCCAAGGCAGGCAAATCATGTGAGGTCAGGAGTTCGAGATCAACCTGGCCAACATGGTGAAACCTCATCTCTACTAAAAATACAAAAATTAGCCAGGCATGGTGGTGGGTGCCAACTACTCGGGAGGCTGAGGCAGGAGAGTCACTTGAACCCGGGAGGCAGAGGTGCAGTGAGCCGAGATCTCACCATTACACTCTCCAGCTTGGGCAACAGAGAGAAACTCTGTCTCTTGAAAAAAAAAATTATATCAAAGATAAGGCTGAATCTTCTTTCTGAATTTCTGGAGTCTACAGATGCAATGGCTAGATCCTATTCCCAAGCTTATGGT
Organism: Cacajao melanocephalus; assembly: GCA_963573385.1. Classification (NCBI taxonomy): domain Eukaryota; kingdom Metazoa; phylum Chordata; class Mammalia; order Primates; family Pitheciidae; genus Cacajao; species Cacajao melanocephalus. The sequence goes on from CAUYLG010018379.1 coordinate 28,067, forward strand.
GATAAATAAATGTCTTTGGGTAAGTTAGACAGCAAATACTAGGGTAATTGAACAATCGTTTTTGAATAGTAATCTTTAAACAGAACTAGATGTATTTAATTCTGAGTATTCCAACAGAAATGGTACAGTATGCCATCTTGCCCCTTCCCCATTTGTGTTGTTATTGCTAAACCACCCCCATTTTAATTATCATTTAATTATCTTCATCTACAGTTGAGTGCCCCCCTTCTGTTGGAAAGCTTATTTTATATAAACCAAACCATGGGTAATTACCTATCAAAAGCAGATTTATCTAAATTCCCACTGAAACTAGATGAAGCAGTTCCCTTAAGTCATAAAATCATGCAAAATTAGATCCAGGAAAAAAGGGCGGCATTGAATTTGAATTTATAGAATACCAACAACATAGGTACTATCGGGAAGCAATGCCCATTCACATTCCCTGCTGGGGAGTATAGAATCTTAGTTCTAAATTCATCCTCTAGGATGTCAATTGTGGCAGGTACCATAGGTGGACTCATTCACCACCTTTTCCCAGCCCATATTATCTTGCCTTTATCTACTATAAAGACTGGGGAGGCCAGGTGCAGTGGCTCACGCCTGTAATCCCATCACTTTGGGAGGCCGAGGCAGGTGATCACAAGGTCCGGAGTTTGAATCCAGCCTGGCCAACATAGTGAAACCCCATCTCTACTAAAAATACAATAATTAGCTGGGTGTGGTGACACATGCCTGTAGTCTCAGCTACTTGGACGCTGAGGCAGGAGAATTACTTGAACCCGGGAGGCGGAGGTTGCAGTGGACAGTGACCATGCCATTGCACTCCAGCCTGAGCAGCAGAGCAAGACTTCGTCTCAAAGGAAAAAAAAAAAAGACTGGGGAAAAAAATTAAAACCTCATTTTCTTAGCCCCACCACATTCCCTTGCAGTAAGGACACACTGTGTGACACGGTTCTTGTCAGTGAGACACATGTACAAATCCCCTATTTAAAAACATGAACCAGCCAGGTGTGGTGGCTTACACCTGTAATCCCAGCACTTTGGGAGGCCAAGACAGGAGGATCACTTGAGGTCAGGAGTTCAAGACCAGCCTGGCCAATATGGTGAAACCTTGTCTCTACTAAAAATACAAAAATTAGCTAGACATGGTGAAGCGCACTTGTAATCCCAGCTACTCAAAAGACTGAGGCAGGAGAATCACCTGAACCTGGGAGGCGGAGATTGCAGTGAGCAGAGATAGTGCCACTGCACTCCAACCTGGGCCACAGATTCAGACTCCATCTCAAAAAATTAAAAAATAAGAACATGAATTACCAGCATTTCCAATCCTAAATACATTCCCCAGGGATATATATCCCAGGGACTCAAACAAGTACTTATTCACCAATATTCATTGCAGCATTATTCACAATAGCCAAAAGGTGGAAACACCCCATGTAGATGAATGGATAAACGAAATGTGGTGTGCACCTATGATGGAATATTATTTAACCATAAACAGGAAAGAAATTCTGCTACATGCTACAATAGAGATAAATTTTAGAAACAATTATGCTAAGTGAACTAAGCCAGACACAAAAGGACAAATACCGCATTTTTCCAATTATACAAGGCACCAGAATAGGCAAATACATAGAGATAGAAGGTAGACTAGAGGTGACCGGGGACTGGGAGAAAGGAGGAATGGGGAACTGCCGAATGGGTATGGAGTTTCTGTTTGCAATGATGAACACGTTCAGGAATAGATAGTGCTGGTGGCTGCACAACATGGTGAATGTGTATAACGTACACTCAAGATGGTTACAGTAGTAAATGTTTGTTATGTATGTTTTACGACAATAAAAAATACAAATTTTTAAATCCTTATGCCTATTTTCTACCTAACAAATTGTTACTCTGGGTCTCTCAATCCTATATTTTGTATAAAGATTCCATATGTTGCTGACTTTAGATAGGATTCTAGCTTACTACTGAAGATGTCTCGAAGGCAGTTCGTTTTACCTGAGGCTAACTAGAGGTAAAACGAATAATAAATAATGACAGGCTAGGCATGGTGGCTCATGCCTGTAATCCCAGCATTTTGGGAAGTCAAGGCAAGTGGATCACTTGAGGTCAGGAGTCCAAGACCAGCCTGACCAACATGGTGAAACCCCAGCTCTACTAAACATACAAAAAAAATTAGCTTGGACTGGTGGCAGGCGCCTGTAATCCCAGCTACTCAGGTGGCTGAGGCAGGAGAATCACTTGAATCTGGGAGGTAGAGGTTGCAGTGAGCCGAAATTGCGCTGTTGCACTCCAGCCTGGGCAACAAGAGTGAAACTCCATCTCAAATAAATAAATAATGACAGAGGTCTGTGGCTCCCTAAATATCTGCTTTGCTTCTCCATCTTGAAGACATGGAGAACAGAAGGGATCTGGAGAGAAAGAAGAGGAAATATGTGCAACCTTCCATTTAGCGCTGACCAAGGCAGGAGCACCCACAGAAGGCAGGAGATGCCTGTGGCAGATGATCAGGAAGGAGGGATATTCTTTCCAGAAGCTTAAGGTGCTCTTCCATTTGGAGGTGTCTTGCCACAAGATTTAACCTGCCTAGTTGGGAATCACATTGATGAGAGGTGGTGCTAGCCAGGAGTAGCAGCAGCTTCTCCTCCCCACACACACCCCCACCCCCACCTCCTCTAGACTCTGGATCCCTCCCTGCTTGACACAAGGTTTTTACTTGTTAATAATAATTAATTAACATTTATGGAGTGCTTCCTTTGCCAGGCACTGCTGTAAGCATTTAACACATATTACCTCATTTGAATCTTACAAGATTCTTATAAGATACATATTATTGTTATTATTTCCATTTTATAGATGAGGAAACGGAAGCAAAAAAAGTCCAACTGTCCAAGGTTGCAGATTACGAGTGGCAGAGCCAGGATTCAAACCCAGACAGTCTGACCCCAGTTCCCTCTTGCTTAAGCGTTACTTTGTGCTGCTTCTTGTTATCGTACAGATAATTTTCTTCTCCGAGTAGTATCTCAGTCCCCAGCTGTGTTTTAACTTCAAAATATTTTTAGCTAGTATCCTCTCTGCCACTGTCATAGGTTTACAGAGGAACAAAAACAATGTCTGTGTGTGTGATTATACAAATCAAATAACTTTCATTTTATAATTACATTAATTAGGGTAACATTAGCAGCTGTTATGGATACAACCCTAAAGTCTCATTTGCCTAACACAATGGAAGTCTAATTCTTGCTGAAGTGCAAAATAGGTGTTCCTAATCAGAGGATGACTCTCTCCTGACAGGCTTCCATCTTATGGCTTCCCCTTCTAGGAAAGTCAGAGCTTCTAAGGATGTCACACCCTTCTGCATCAAGTAGGAAAGGAAGAACATGGAGGCTCATCTGTAAAAGGTTATTATGGTCCAGGCCTGGGAGAGGCACATACCACATGAGTTCACATCCCATTGGCCAGAACTCAGTCACATGGCCATATTATTTAATCATAAACAGGAAAGAAATTCTGCTACGTGCTACAATAGGGATAAACTTTAGAAACAATTATGCTAAGTGAAATAAGCCAGACACAAAAGGACCTGGCTGCAAAGAAAGCTGGCAAATCTCAGCCAGGTGTGGTGGCTCATGCCTGTAATTCCAGCACTTTGAGATGCCAAGGTAGGCAGATTACTTGAGGTCAGGAGTTCAAGACCAGCCTGGGCAACGTGGTGAAATCCCATCTCTGCTAGAAAAAAAAATAGAAAAATTGTCTGGGCATGGTGGCTTATGCCTGTAATCCCAGCACTCTGGAAGGCTGAGGCAGGCAGATCACTCAAGGTCAGGAGTTTGAGACCAACCTGGCCAACATGGTGAAACCCCATCTCTAAAAATACAAAAATCAGGTGGGTGTGGTAGCGGGTGCCTATAATCTGAGCTACTTGGGAAGCTGAGGTAAGCTAATTGCTTGAACCCAGGAGGTGGAGGTTGCAGTGAGCCAAGATTGCGCCACTGCACTCCAGCCTGGGCAACGAAGCGAGACTCCGTCTGAAAAAGAAAAGAAAGCTGGCATATCTTGACCAGCTGTGTGCCCAGGGAAATGAGAAAAGAGGTTTCAGGTGAACACAAATGGAAATGGCAATCTGCCATGATAGCCTTCCCATCCAACAATGCATTTGCCTAGGTGATGTTTTCAGAGCTCTCCTGAGCCAGAGACTCGAGTCATTGCCAAGGGTCTTGGGTAGGTAAAATGGACCACCACCAAGTGAAGACTTCTCTAAAACTCCTCTCGACTGCACCTATCATTGCTTACCCTTATGCCTATTTTATTTTATTTGTGTTAGGGTCTCACTCTGGTGCCCAAGCTCGAGTACAGTGGCACAATCTCGGCTCACTGCAACCTCTGCCTCACAGGTTCAAGTGATTCTCCTGCCTCAGCCTCCTGAGTAGCCGGAATTACAGGTGTGCACCACCACGCCCAGCTAATTTTTGTATTTTTGGTAGAGACGGTGTTTCACCATGTACAGTACGCTGGTCTGGAACTCCTGATCTCAAGTGATCTGCCTGCCTTGGCCTCCCAAAGTGCTGGGATTACAGGCATGAGCCATAATGCCTGGCCCTTTATGCCTTCTTTAACCTTACAGATTAAAAAAACCCCAAGTGTGGCTGGGCTCAGTGGCTCACACCTGTAATCCCAGCACTTTGCAACTGGGGCAGATTGCTTGAGTCCAGGAGTTCAAGACCAGCCTGAGCAACATAGTAAAAACCCCATCTCTACAAAAAATACAAAAATTATCCAGGTGTAGTGGCACACGCCTGTAGTCCCAGCTACTCGGGAGGCTGAGGTGGGAGGATCACTTGAGCCTGAGAAGTCAAGGCTGCAGAGAGCTGTGATCATGCCACTGTACTCCAACGTGGCTGACAGAGGGAGATTCTACCTCAAAATAAATAAATAAATAAAGATGAAAATGAAAAGCCACAAGTAATATGACAGTCTGAAGCTTTCACTTACTACTCCCATAGAGATGTATCAGCTAAGGTCCAGAAGATTTAACCAAGCACAGGCTCCCCAGCTATCAATACTTTTGAGAAGTGTTGTGATACCTTTTGATAATGTTCATGGGCAAACATTATCTTACGACAGATAAGATCACAATCTCAAGCAGCAGAAAATGGGCTATTATTTTAGCCCCTTTCCTGTTTAACCTATACTTTAATAGACGGTTATGACTTTTCAGTTACCTGAATGCATGTTTATATGTCACACTAGATAATGAGGGGATGATAATGGTGTTTCTCTATCAAAACTAGGAATGACCCCAAAAAGCAATTCGTCTAAGTGTCTGTGACCGGAAGAAAATGTATTCCCTCTAATGAAGTAAGATGATAGTTAAGATAAATTAAGCCATGGCTTTAAAACACATTAGCAGCATATGATGACTTTTAAAAGAAAAAAAAAAAAAAACTGGGTGTGGTGGCTCATGCCTGTAATCTCAGCACTTTGGGAGGCTGAGGCAGGTGGATCACCTGAAGTCAGGAGTTCGAGACCAGCCTTACCAACATGGAGAAAGCCCGTCTCTACTAAAAATACAAAATTAGCCAGACATGGTGGGGCATGCCTGTAATCCCAACTACGTGGGAGGCTGAGGCAGGGGAATCACTTGAACCTGGGAGGCAGAGGTTGCCATGAGCCGAGATCGTGCCTTTGCATTCCAGCCTGGGCAACAAGAGTGAAACTCTGTCTCAAAAAAAAAAAAAAGAAAGAAAAAAGAAAAAGAAAAAAAAAACCCATTTCTTAAAGACCTAGCATGAAATATACATAAATTGACTTGATACTTGCCAAAAATATCTCTTGCAACTATGCCCAAAATATGTACATATTTAAGTAACGACCAACAGGCAACATTCAAAAACAAAAAGAATAATTGCTATGCTCAGGCATAGCATATGATTATGGGTGGCTATTTTCTCCTTTCAACATTTTCTCTAATATTTTTACATGTTATTGTTAACAATTTCTTTCTAATTTGTTGTAAAAGAACAAAGAAACAGACAAATCCTTTCCTGTTCTTAGCACAGCTGTAAGAAGCCTTCCATTCTTCAGTAGAAGACAGTCACCATTTTCATCTAGATTGGCAGAGTAAGTAGTTCTAAAGTGAAGCGTAGGATTTTTAAAAATTATAGTCCCCTGATCAAGACTGGAGGAAATTAATTTTTTAAAGCATGAGAAAAGAGCACTTTCCTAGAGGATACACAAGCACTGGTCAGTCTTTTCCTAACACTGAGGTTGCCCAAAGCCTGCTACCCTGACCAGCACTTTGATTATTAAGAAGCTGAGAGGTGAGGCTACTCCTTGACTTAGAGAATATTTTATTGGCAGAAGCTCCAAAGAGATCAAATATTCACTGTGTTCAGTGTACCCTATTACCTTAGGGATTTACTGAGAATTCCAAGAAAATCTGTATTGCATCCTTAGGCCAAGGTTAGCTATTTCAGGGGGTTGGTGTATGTGATGTGTTTTCTTATGGACACCATAATTCTGTCCCTGAAAACCCATTTTTTCTACAAGGTCTTTTAAACTTCCTGAATCTCTTTGAGATTCTTAAGCTCATCAGTGACTATCAGAAAGTGCCACCTGTGTCCAAGCCCACGATTTCTCACCTTCATTAAAATATCTGCCTTCATTGCCCTATTAGATCCCAGAGAATCTTTGTCTCACCTATTTGAATATCACTTAAAAATTCCAAGAAGATGTATGGACATTTGAAGCTTCCCTGAGAAGTCAAATTAGAAATTCGGGGCTCTCTTGTTTATTCTTTTTTTTGAGAGAGTCTCACTTTGTCACCCAGTCTGGAGTGGAGTGGCACCATTTCTGCTCACTGCAACCTCCACCTCCCAGGTTCAAGTGATTCTCCTGCCTCAGCCTCCCAAGTAGCTGGAAGTAGAGGCATGCACCACTACACCCAGCTAATTTTTGTATTTTTGGTAGAGATGGGGTTTCACCATATTGGCCAGGCTAGTCCCGAACTCCTGACTTCAGGTGATCCACCCGCCTCAGCCTCCCAAAGTGCTGGGATTATAGGCGTGAGCCACTATGCCTGGCCTCCTTTATTCTATTCTGATAATTCTACCTGAGACATATGCAGAGAGTTAGTACAGTTCTCTGTATCCTGTGCTCTTAATCCAGTACTTCCAATGAATTCTTTACCTATACTGGAATTACCCACTAGCAGAAGATGATACTTAGGATGGAGAACTATAGAAAACATAACACAGAAGAGGGAATAGGAATTGATATCTGCAACAGGTCAGGCAAGTATTCCTATGTCTTGTTGGCAGACTCCATGAGTCCCTTGTGTTTCTGCACATCTATGATAGATTTTATTCACTCTGGGTTATCCGCTCAAGTGAATAGCCTTAGAAGATAGAGTCTTCCTCCAGGATGGAGGGCAGATTTGTTTGCTGTCCAGGCTAATACAGATAATGTTGCTCTCCGGGGCAAAGTTTGGGCAGGTTTGCAAGCAACCCCCTTATAAGACTGTCAGTTTCCTAAGCTCATGGTTCCTCGGCTGTGCCACAGACCCACTGTGCGCACAACATTCACTGGGCCTGCATCCACATTATCACTGTGGAACTTGGGGGCAGGAGGAACAAGTGGAAACATGAAGATTATGCAGCCTACTTACCATGAGTATAAAGTTCTTTGTTTTGGGCCCAGGAGATTCGTATCTTCTTACTATCTTGTTATCTTGAAAGTAGAATAAAATCTCAAGTCTTCGAAATTCTTGACTCTCCTAACAAGAGGTAGCTCAGTGTTAGGATGAGGAAGTCATTGATATGGTTCGCCTCTGTGTCCCCACCCAAATCTCAATTGTACATCTTCAATTGCAATCCTCAGTGTTGGAGGAGGGGCCTAATGGAAGATGATTGAATCATGGGGGTGGATTTCCCCCTTGCTGTTCTCCTGATAGTGAGTTGTCACGCAGTCTGGGTGTTTAAAAGTGTGTAGCACTTCTCCTTTCACTCACACTCTCTCCTGTTCTGCCATGTGAAGATGTGCCTGCTTCCCCTTTGCCTTCTGTCATGATTGTAAGTTTCCTGAGGCCTCCCCAAGCCATGTGAAACTGAGCCAATTAAACCTCTTTTCTTCATAGATTACCCAGTCTCAGGTAGTTTCTTGTAGCAATGCAAGAACAGACTAATATACCCACTTAACCACAGTCAAAAGGAATTTTGATTTTACAGGCAAAACAGATAGGTATGTATGATGGCTAAGTATTCATGTGTGCCTTCCACTCAGGTGAACTTATCTCTGATCCCTTATACTTACCAGAGGACTTATCTACTTCACACAGATCCATTAACAATATCTCTGAATGTCTTTTTTGGTTTTTTTTGTTTGTTTGTTTTTGAGACAGAGTCTTGCTCTATTGCCCAAGCTGGAGTGCAGTGACACGATCTCAGCTCACTGCAACCTTCACAGCCTCCCAGGTTCAAGCGATTGTCATGCCTCAGCCTCCTGAGTAGCTGGGATTACAGAAATGCACCACCACGCCCAGCTAATTTTTTTATTTTTAGTAGAGACAGGGTTTCGCCTTGTTGCCCAGGCTGGTCGCGAACTCCTGAGCTCAGGCAATCCACCTGCCTCGGCCTCCCAAAGTGCTAGGATTAAAGGCATGAGCCACTGCACCAGGCCTGAATGTCTTTAACACATGTAACACCACTATAAACACCAACTATGTGGCCAGGCTATGCACTTACTTTTGAAAAGAGCATTCCCAGGAGGGAGCTGTTTTGTTCTCATGGAATAGAACAGAGTTCTAGGAAGAAGATAGAGTTTAGAGAATGAAAGTTGAAATGTTAAAAAATTTCTACTAAATCAAATAATCTTCAACTAGGAAACAATAAAATATACAAGTTATATGCAGATACCTCAGTATAAACCGAACCATTAATTTTGCCAGCTATACCTAATGACACATTTTGATTATCAATTACTTTCCATTCACATTGTAAATCTTTTTCTAAGAATGAAAGAACTAAAAACATGACAGAATCCAGCCATCTCTAACAATAACAGATTATGATACTTAACCCCAAACTTGTGTTCGATAACTTTGATCTACACAGGACACCTGGGATGGAGAGAGAGAGAGAGAGAGATAGATAGATAGATAGATAGATAGATAGATAGATAGATAGATGATAGATCCCATTGGTTCTGTTTTCCTGACGAAACCTAACTAATACTTATGGTTGCCCTGTCTAGAATTAACCTACGCAAATATAAAAAAGAACAAAACTGGTATGTTGGTTCTCGTGTTCTTTGCTCTTTCTACTGCTCTCTGTCAAAGGATCTCATTTGTTGGGACACCTAAGATGTATAGTCCTAAAAGGCACTGGGATGTCCTAAGAGCACTAGTCCCTCTTAAGGCCTTTATAGTCAGCATACGTAATCAGCTGTGTAATCAGCATCAAGTAGACTCTATCAAAGGCAGTTCATCTCTCAATGGTTTGTTCAGTCCAACTGAGATCAACCATCCTGCATATCATCAGAGCTCCTTGAGGGTGCTTTAACTCAGGACTTTGGAAATAATAGAGAGAATCAGTTTAAAGAACCAAAATAAGACTTGTGGTAAAGATAATCATCATTAATAACTATATAACGCTTTACAATTTTCAAAGTACTTCTATATACATTGACTCATTTCTGACTTACATATTAACAGCAAATATTAATTGCCACATATTCACATTGTACAAAAATTTCAGCATACTCTAATCACTCCTGAGGGACCATCATTAATTCTATTTTACAAATGAAGATATTGAGGTTTAAAGACATTGAGACTTACCCAATATATTCAAGTATCACAATTAAGACTTGAGCCCAGCTGGACACAATGTCTCACGCCTGTAATCCCAGCATTTTGGGAGGCCAAGGTGGGTGGATCACTCACTTGAGGTCAGGAGTTTGAGACCAGCCTGACCAACATGGTGAAACTCTGTCTCTACTAAAAATACAAAACAAAATTAGCCATACATGGTGGCACATGCCTGTAATCCCAGCTACTTGGGAGGCTGAGACAGGAGAATCACATGAACCTAGGAGGTGGAGGTTGCAGTGAGCCAGGATCACATCATTGCACTCCAGCCTGGGCAAAAAGAGTGAAACTCCATCTCAAAAAAAAAAAAAAAAAAAAGACTTGAGCTCATACCTACCTAATTCCAGAGCCCATGCTCTTCACTGGTTCACAGTACTCTTACTCACTATAGCCTTGTGAAGGTGGTAGGGTTGATTTTTTTTTTTAATCATACTCAATTTACAAATACTAAGGCCCCAGAAAGGATATGACTTGACACAGCCATGTAACTATGGCAGGGAGAGAGATCCAAGATGGCGGATTAGCAACAGTTCAGGATTGTAGCTCCCAGTGAAAGCGCAGAGAACGAGTGGACGCCGCAATTTCAGATGAATTTCTGTTGCCCACAAACTAGGAGCTACCCAATGGAGGAGCCACACGGGTCGCCAGTGCAACTCTTTTGGCCAGTGCAGCGTGATGCGGCGCTTCTCAGTGCGGAGTATACGGGACTGTGTGCCCTTTGAGTCGGGCTTAGCTGGTCCCATCACCACAAGGAGAACAGCAATTGGAAGCGCTGAGGACTGAGTTTCACAGTAAGCACAGCTGAACCCAGGAAGGCCTAGCTCTGTGGGGAAAGGGCGTCCACCGAAGGAAAACTAAGAAACAGAAAAAACTTCATCACCAGAAGCCAGACATCCACTCAGACTCAATCTGAAAGTCGGCAATTACAAAGAAAACAGGTGGATAAATCGACAAAAATGGGAAGAAACCAGTGCAAAAAGGCTGAGAACACCCAAAACCAGAATGCCTCTCCTCCTACAGGGGATTGTAGCTCCTCATCAGCAAGAGAACAAGGCCTGACGGAGAATGAGTGTGATGAACTGACAGAATCAGGCTTCAGAAGGTGGATAATAAGAAACTTCTGTGAGCTAAAAGAAC